>VMDO01003253.1:0-147222 GCA_007922755.1 Pedetes capensis
TACCTGGATGGGAGACCGCCTGGGAACACCAGAAGCTGTAGGCTTGGGAGAAGGACCTGGCAACCCCCTCCCAAAAATCAATCTGCCATTGAAAACCCTATGAACAGCAGAGAAGCACTGACAATAGTGTTTCCCCTGTTGTACAGAGGGTCGCTATGAGTCGGATACCGACTCGATGGCACCTAACAACAACAACAAATATATGGCCTCTAGCAGGAAGAGCAGCAATAGAAGTCTACTAGGGCCAGTGATGTTCTCATTATGGATGAAGTCTGTAAAAGGAGGTTTGAAGAGGGCCAAAAAATTTCAGGAACTTACCCAAGCCCACCCACTGAGAGTAAAAGCTAGAGATTTGTCTCCTTGATTCCACCTCAAAGCTAAATAGAAGCAGGAAAGTAAGAGGATTTTGCAGAATTTCCTGGCAAGAGAGTGACAAGGTGCAAGAGAAAACAGTTCTATATTGTAAAGAGAAAGACCATTTGTCCACTAGGCCTTAAGACCACTAGGTCTCAGGTTGCAACTGTTGTCCCCACTCCATCCTGCATGAAGCTGGATAAAAGATCTTCAGTTGCTAGACTAAGTGTTAAGGATTTTCTACCTTGTGCTAAGAAGCCAGAACCCAAGATCTGAGCTACATCTACTGATACTTCTGCAGACCCATTGGCTCTTGTTGTGGCGTCTTGGGTGGCGTCTCTCCTTTTTTCCCTAATAGACACACCTTAATTTTCTTTGGTAACTAGGAAAGAATTGAGATTGGTTTGTGGAGGACTTGGGGGTCAACTGCATCTCATAAATAGGGTTGCCAAACTTCGCACATAAAAACACAAAATGCTCAGCTAACTTTGAATTTATGGGCTGGGATTTAGCTCAGTGGGTAGAGCGCTGCGCTGCAGTCTCTGAGGCCCCGAGTTCAACTCCCAGCACCGCAAAAATGGGAGAAGGGCCTGGCAATCCACTCCCAAGGCAATCCCGAAACAGTCAGCCATTGAAAACCCTATGAGGGTCGCTATGAGTCGGATGCTGACTCGACGGCACCTAACAACAACAACAACAACAACTTTGAATTTCAGATAAAGTACAAATAATTTTTAATAGGAGTTTTTTCTAAATAATGTCTTTTATTTGGCAATCTTACTCAAGAATAAAGAAGAGCACACACTTTCGGGTGTTTGGCTTCATTAAGAGCTATTATGGAAGAAATAATCTAATATTCTTCAGATTCTGTTCCCAGGGAATATTGTATATTAAAAAAATTTCTTTTGTCATTTTAACTCTAATAAGGCAATCCTAAGTTTCAGAGAGTTAAACTGAAATTGAAACTCTTATCTCCATGTGACTTTAGGTTCCAGTTTATTAATGATGGTCTCTTGCACATCTGAATTAATTGAATATTGGTTTAGGCTAGTCAATTCATCAAGAGAACTGTAATATCAGTGTTGACTTGAAACATCTAAGTCATTAAGGATGGTGCTCTAAATTCACCTATGGTAAGATCAAAACTTATACCATGAAAGGGGAAAAAGGAAACTGCCTACTGGTGAGATTAAGATGGACAGAACTGTGTGCTGTTTACACAGTTAAATGAGGTATGTGTGATCATCACCATGGTAACGAGTCCTATGGAGGCATTCAGAGTGAGAGAAGATCAAAGGTTTGGTTTAATAGAAGGTTTGCATACGGAGGTTTAAAAAGATTGAATAAATCTGTAAGTCTTATAACAGAAGGTATGAAGGCAAATACGTACACAGAGAAGCATAGCCCTTAATATTGCTCGCCATTTGAAGCCTGCATTTTGCTTACAATGCAAGGTCAAGAGAAGTGCAGAAGGATCCTGGCAGGCTAGAGGTAGTACCCATAAGATCAGAGAACGGCTTTAAAGCCTGGTGTTTTATGTCAAGTGCAGTGGTCGATTCAATTGTATCTGTCCTCACTGTGCTATGACAGTGTCCTCATGTGGACTGCCATATTTTATGGTTTGGTACCTAGCTATAACCTTATATAGTAATAGAATTTTCCACGCGGGGCTGCCTTCACTCCACGTTAGGAAAGCATAGTGGATATTTATTAGCCGCAGCAGAACTCCACTTCTGGAAGTGAATCGATGAATCACTGTAGCCATGGAGATAGAGTGCTGTGATTGGGTCACCAATATGGCCTTGGGGATTCATTGATTCACTAAGGCAAGTATTCAGTGCCGGTCCTCTGGGTATGAGGCACTAATCTAGCCACTAGGATTTATCTGTTGCCCTAGAAAACGAAAAATAACCCCAAATCTCTGCTCTAATGGGAGGGCTAGGATGGAGCAAGGAGAGGCTAACGATGAAATCTGTTCATTTGTTCATTCCATAGTATTTCCTGAGGCTTATCTCTCAAGATGCCCCCACGTGTCTGTCAGCTGGTTGTGCTGTGGGGGCTTACATGTTGCTGGGATGCTGAAATCTGTGCTGGTATTTCAGATACCAGTAGGGCCACCTTGGTGGGCAGGTTTCAGCTGAGCTTTCAGACTAAGACAAACTAGGGAGAAGGACCCGGCAGCCCACTCCTGAAACAATTAGCCATTGAGTAGCAAAGAAACACTGTCAAATATAGTGCCAGAAAATGAGCCCCCCAGGTTGGAAGGCATTCAAGAAACCTCTGGGGGAGAGTTGGCTCCTCAAAGTAGAGGTGACCTTAATGAGGGCAATGGAGTAAAGCCCCTGGGACCTCCAGATGCTGATGTGGCATCACTCAAAATGAGAAGAAACACAGTGGCTGCATCAATAGGCTCAAACATAAAAATGCCATGTGCATGGCACGGTGTTGGGTAGTGTTTCGTTCTGTTGTACATAGGGTCGCTATAACTTCATCCTCACTTGAGGGCACCTAACAATAACAACAACTGATACCAAGACACACAGAAGTAGTCCAAAATATAATAAAATGAACTCAAATGTGAGTTATATAATGAAATCTATTTTTAATATTGAACAGATCTTTACATCTCTCTGCTATAACCATATGTTCTTTATTTATTTATAGACAACATCACACTATGTAGCTCAGGCTGGCTCAGAACTTACTATGTAGCCAAGGCTATCCTCAAACTTGAGAATTCTTTCTGTGTTTTATACATGCTTTTATCACTGTGCATGTCACAATGGGACTGAGCTAATTACTCATTTCTCATGCCCGTCTTCTCAGAAATGGCACTGACTTCAGTTTTTCTATTAATGTACAGGGCTTCAGGACCTTTGGGCTCACTGGGTGAAAACTAGAAAGGTATGATGGTAAAGCTTAGAGAACATCTAACACAATGTTCTCATTATCTAAGGAAACTGAGGCTCGGGAAGTTAGGTGATGGCAAATCCCACTCTAGAATTCCATCTGGGCTTGCACAGCAGACATTAGGGATGTCTGCAGGTTTGGGATCGTGTTTCCCGGTGCTCAAAGCCTGGGTCTTCTCCTGATAGCTATACCACCTTGGGCAAATGATAACTTCCAAACTTGCTTTTCCCTTCAGTAGAGACAGCACACCAAGGTGGACAGTTACTTCAAAAGGTTGTTATAAGGAAAAAGTTAAATAATACCTGTCATGTGTCTAGTCCAACCTTGACACTTCCATAATGGTAGCTCACTCATGGTTTATCAATCTCTCCATCCCACGTCTATCCACTCCATGGTTATGACTAAGAATTCAAAGCTCTTCTCATCATCTTGTGAGCTATCTAAAATTTAACTGCTTGAGCAGGTGGTAAAAGCTTTTGCCTTTGGGTCATCATTTCCCAGATGGCACATGAGTTTGCTGAATGGCTACTTCTAAGTGGGCAATGGATGGTTCTCATTCTGAGCTCTGAATCTGGGATGAAGTTAACGGTTCTGAGTCATGTTAGGAAACCTGGAACTGAATGCGCCTGGTTGAGTGGCTTTTGGAGGTTCTTGCCCATTTGGCATTCTATATGGGAGGGAGTTCAGAGCAATGGCTCAGACCATGTACTTCATGCCAAGCAAATGTGGTCTTGGAATCTAGCTCTGCTTCTCCTTGGGTTTACAGAGTTGGACAAGTTATTTAACCTCTTCATGCCACAATTTACTTATCTGTAAAATGGGAATTACAATAATATCTTTCTTACAGGATATTGTAAAAATGTAACTAGATTATATGCACAGAGTTCCTAGCATGTGGCAGACAGTAATGGGGGATATGATTAGTATTATCATCACCTCCTCTGTTAGATGCTGACTCTGACATCAGTTATGTGTACTCTAAATTTCATTGGGAAAAGTCCCATTATATTATTCTTATGCATCTAGATTTGCCTCTGGCTTGCTGTTGTTGTTAGATGCTGTCAAGTCAGTGTCTGACTCATGGTGACCCTATATACAACAAGTGAAACACTATTGTCAGTGCTTCTCTGCTATTCATAGGGTTTTCAATGACTGATTGCTTTTTGGGAGTGGGCTGCTGGATCCTTCTTCCAGCCACTGGCTTAGTGACTCTGAAATTAGTATTTTTCCATAATGTGCAATTACTTTGAACTATGCCAGTTACCATGACTGGAGAGAGATTTGAGAACTTGATATCTGTATCGCCTGCACTACATTCCATTTGGACAGAAGAAAGATGATGGTTTGCTTGGTGGAAAACTGGCTTTGGATATTGTGGCTCAAGCCTATAATCCCAGCAACTCAGAAGGTGGAAGCAAGAGGATTTCAAGTTCGAGGCCAGAGACAGTCTGTGTAACTTAGCAGGACCCTGACTCAAGATAAAAAGTTAAAAAGGGGCAGGGGATGTAGCTCAGTGGTAGAGCACTTGCAAAGCATTCATGAAGCCCTGGGTTCAAACTGAGAGAGAGGGAGAGGGAAATGGGGAGGCGGGGGTAGAGGGGAGAGGAAAGAGGAGGAAAAGAAAAAAAAAATAAAAGAAAAACAAGAATTGGAATCAGGAAAACTGGGCTCAAATCTAAACCTGCCATTAACAAATTATGTGTTATCAGGCAAACAGTCATTGACTTTGCTTCAGTTTTCTCAGCTGTAATATGAAGTGGTTGGACTAGATGGGTTTTAAAGAATCTTCCAGCCACAATCATCATCAATGTATTCATACAACAGATTGAGCTATTTTGGGTGCTGGAGAGGCAGAAGTGAATAAGACAGATGAAGCCTTGTATTGCTGGGCCTAACTCCATTATGGAGACAGGTAAACATCATGTCATATGGTAATAAAAGCCATAGAGAAAACAATGCAGATGAGGGAGGAAAGTAGTGGAACATACTTGGGAGTTGGCTGTGGTTTTAAATAGCACGGCCAGGGAAGGCCTCACAGAGGAGGTGACATTTCCCCAAGGCCTGGGAAGGTGGAAGGAAGCCAGGAGGGTGCCTGGGGCAAATGCCTTCCAGGTAGATGGAGCAGAAAAGATATTGAGAGGGGAGATGGCAGCGAGGGAGAGGAATGGGGTGAAGGTCAGTGTGACTGAGGAAGAATGAGGAGAGGGGAGGGGCGGAGATGAAGTCAGAGAAACGGCATTAGGGTCACCCGATCCTGCAGAACCCCAAGGCCACTGCACAGATTTTGGATTTTGCTGTCAATAAAATACCAGCCATTGACAGGCTGAGCAGAAAAGGGATGTGTTCTGACAAATTCTAACAGGATTCCCCTGGGTGCTGTGTAGGGCTCATCTATGAGGGACAGAGACAGAATGGGGTGATGGTGGATTAGATCCATGTGGGCTGTGAAGTGGTGAGGATGGGAGAGCCTGGGACATATTTTGAAGATAGACCTGATAGGATGTGCTGTTAAATTGTAAGATGAGAATGAAAAAAAGACACAGGTGCAGGCCATATCAGGAGTTCTTGGCCTGAGCAAATGGGAGGGTGCCCTGGCCATAGATGAAGGTGGGTGACACCAGAGATAGAGCTGGGTTGTGGGGGAAGATCAAGAGCTTGATTTGGGGAGAGTTACATTTTGGGTCCCTCACGTGTCTGTCAGCTTGTCGTGCTGGGGGCCATTGCATGTTGTTTTGATTCTGAAAGCTATGCCAATGGTATTTCAGATACTGACAGGGCCACCCATGGTGGACAGGTTTCAGCCAAGCTTCCAGATTAAGACAAATTAGGGAGAAGGATCGGGCATCCCCCACCCAAAACAATTAGCCATTGAAAACCCGATGAATAGCAGAGAAGCACTGTTAGATATAGTGCCAGAAAATGAGCTCCCCAGGTAGAGAGGCATTCAAGAAATGACTGGGGAAGACTTGCTTCCTCAAAGTGAGTTGATGTTAATGATGAGAATGGAGTAAAGCCCCTGAAACCTTTTGCTGATGTAGCACAACTCAAAAATGAGAAGAGACACAGTGGGTACAACATTGGGCTCAGACATAGAAATGATCATGTGCATGGCACAGTGTCTGGTACTCAATGGCACCTAACAACAACAACACGTTTCAGATGCCTGTTAGGTATCTGAGTAGATAGCTGGTATCTCCATCAGGATCCCATAGGAAAGAGTTCATTCTAGAGGTTGTCTGTGCATAGATGTTACCTCTGCCCTTGAGACTGGAGGCAAGTACCAAGGGAGTGGTCACAGAGAGAAGAACTGAAGTCCAAATCCAAGTCCTGAGGTTTCCAATGGGAAAGGGTCAGGGAGATGAGGAGAAACCAGGAAATTTCCCGAAAAGTGGTGGTCCACATGGTAGAAGGAAATCCAGGAGAGTGTGGTGTTCTGAAAGGCAGATGTACAGAGGAATCTGTAACCCTATGACAAAAGAAAAAAAAAAAAAAAAAAAACAGAGTCAGAGATAAGTAGCTGGCCATCACAGATTCATGCATAGGCATGGGTAGAATCTCTGGGGATCCTGAGAACATAGGGCAAGGTAGGTATTCAGTTCTGGCAGGGAGGACAATGTAGTTTTTATGTATTCACCCTTCGGCCTTTGCTAAGCAGATAATACCTAAGGTCGACAGGGTGTGGTCCTACAGTGGAGTATAGTCAGAGGCCAGAATAGAATCTGATGAAAGAAAAAAGTTAAGATTTTGGATGAAAATTCATCTGAACTATAGGTTATTAAGGGGCTAGGATTTAGCTCAGTTGGTGGAGCACAGCTCTGCAGTCTCTGAGGTCCCAAGTTCAATTCCCAGCACCACACAAATGGGAGGAGGATGTGGCAATCCACTTCCAAGGCAATCCCCAAAATATCAGCCATTGAAAACCCTATGAGGGTCACTGTGAGTTGGACACAACTTGAAGGCACCTAACAACAACATAGGTTATTAAGTGTCTTTCCTGTGTTTCTTTACATAAACTCTTATCTTTTTTTGTCATAAACATGCTGTTGGCTAATGGCTAGGACAGTCAGTTATCCCCCTAAATTCTTCTGAAATACTGAATTCCAAGCTGTCCAAGCAGCTTCTTCCAGAAGAGCATCTGAAGATGAAAGTCAGCCCCTCTTCCTTTCAGCAGTGAATTATATTGGCCTTTCTTATTATTCTCTCATTTTTAAGAAACAGAAACTCATTCACAATGTTTAATGGGCTCTTCATGTGTTATTTCACGGGCCATTAACATAACTGGGTAATAAAATTGATGCTTAAAACCCCCTACTTATTCCATGCAAGGTGTGAATATGTGCAGTGACCGTGATGAACCCAAGACAGAAAGGACAAGAGCTGAGATATTGGACAAAAAGCAAAGAAGGTTCTGAAGCACAGGAAATGGGGCTCTGCCTGCTTCTTTGGGAGAAAATAATAATTGTAATAGCTATCATTTATGTTCTGTACTTGTCTCCTTATTTTGTGTTCACACAAATCTATTGAGACAATATTGTCTCCACTTTGAGAGGAACTTCAGATTAAGTAGATTACTTAGATCTGTCAGAAAGGGGTTATTATTGACTCAGGGAAAGTTTTTTTTTTTTTTTTTTTTTCACTCAAAAAGTCACATGTGGAAGTCCTAGCCCTAAGTACCTTGGAATGTGGTGAATTTAAAGATGGAGGCTTTAAAGAAGTGAAGGTTAAGTGCAGCATATGGGTGAGGCCCTGGTTCAGTATGCTGTGTTCTTAGAAGAAGAAGAAGAGACCGTAGGTATGTGTGCATACAGAAGAAAGACAGGAGGGTGGCCATATGCAAGCCAAGGAGACAGGTCCCAGAAGAAATCAAACCTTCCAATACCTTGATCTTGGTCTTCTAGCCTCCAAAACTGATAATCAGTTTCTGCTGCTTAAGATACTCAGCCTGTGATATTTGCAGTGGCGGATGGATTAGATTAAAACAGGGTGGTATCAGGTGTTCAGCAGACATGATTTGGAGTACTTTTTGGGAAATTGGTCCTCTTCTTCTACATCTATGGAATTGGTGTGTCCATGGGGTCATGTCTATCACATAATCCTTTTCTCCCTCTCTTTAGTTATGGACCAGGGGTAGAAGATAAGCTTATGGTGATGAGATCTCACCCTGGGAATTTGTTATTGGAGAACCCAGAAGTAGAAGTCCAAATAACTGTCATGCCATAGAGTCCTGAGGCCCAGGTTGGTCTATGGATGGGAAGGGGAACTGGGCCTTTCTGGAAGGGCTTTGCAGAAAGCTAGGACTATGTGGCTCTAGGACCAGTCAGAGTAAAGAAGTAGGCTGGTGATGTCTGATTCCTGGGTGACCCTGCTCTCCTGCCTGCATTTGGATTCTGAGAGTATCTCTGGATCCTTCCAACAAATCTTTTACTTGCCCAGTTTGAGTGGATTTCTGTTGCTTGCAACCAAAATGAATTGTGCTCTGTGTTAGTCAAGCCTTTTGTTGCAGTGACAAAAATCCCTGAGAAAACAATTTGAAGGATGGAATTACTTATTTTGGCTTATGGTTTCAGGGGCTCCAGTCCATAGTTCTTGGCTGTCTTGATTCTGGGTACATGATGAGGCAGCACATCATGATGGTGGGGGCATGTCACAGAAGCTACAGGAAGTAGGGCAAGGGGACAGGACAGGGGATCAGGTATTACCTTCACAGGCCCGCTCTCAATGGCCTATTTCCTCCAACTGGGTCTCACCTTCTAAATTTTTTACCATCTCCCGAAACAGTGCCACCAGCTGAGGACCAAGCCTTCAATACGTGAGCCTTTTTGGGGGACACTTCCCATCCAAACCACAACACTCTCCAACCTCATGCACTTTCCTTTGTGTCTAATGTCCCATTGAAGCAATCCATCATGGCCCAAGGACATTCCTGAATGTATGGGTTCCCTTCATTCACTACATCTTATTAACTGTACAAACATGTGTTAGGTGTGGCATTAATCAGCATTTTCCAGAGAAACAGAGCCAGGAGGTCCCATACATCAAGAGATTTATTTCAAAGAATGACCTTATGCCGTTGTGGGAGTTGGCAAGTCCAAAATCCATAAGGATGCTGATAAGCTCGGCACTTTCCAGCAACTGCTGATGTTGCTGTCTTCAGGTGAGATTTCTTTTTCCTCAGGGAAATCTTGCGCTTTTAAGGGCTTTCAACTGGTGCGATAGGCCCAGCCACGTTATCGAAGGTCATGTCCCTTACTTAATGTCAGCTGATAGACTGGACACAGTGTGTGCCTATAGTCTTAGCTACTTGAAAAGATGAAGCCAGAGGATCACTTAAGCACAGGCATTCAAAGACAAGCCTGCAATATAGCAAAACTCTGCCAAGAAAAAAATCGACTGATTGTAGATTTTGACAACATCTACAAAATCGCTTCATAGCAAACTAGATTAATGTTTGACTAAATGACAGGGTCCGATAGGCTAGCCCAGTTGGCACATGAAACTGACCATCATAGGGGCCTGTGGTCTTCTGGCACTAAGAAGCAAGGGAAGTAGTCTAGGTATAAGAAGCACGACACAACTTCTGCCATTAAAGTGTCCTAGTCCAGGGATGTGAACTCAAATCATCCCTCAATGGGATTCAGGGGGCTGATCATGCCTCATATGTGAGAGGAGGGTTCAGTAACAAGGTCAAATGTAAACTAGGCTTCATAGGATCTATAGGATTTTGATGAAAGAAGGGGGTGTGTCTTAGGGACTGGGGAGCAATCCAGTTGCTTGAAAAAGTAGGTTAGGGGCTAGAAGATATACATTCTTCTTTTTCTCTGATGATGATGATGGGGTACAGAGTAACACAGCATTAGCTTTTTCCATTATGTAGAGGATATACATTCCTAAGCCTGCACCTGTAGCACTGTGGTGTTGGATCCCATCAGATCTCGGAAGCTAAGCAGGGTCAAGCCTGATTAGTACTTGGATGGGAGACAGCCTGGGAATTCCAGATACTATAGGCTTGGGAAAAGGACCTGGCACCCCACTCCCAAAAATCAGTCCACCATTGAAAACCTTATGAATAGCAGAGAAGCACTGACAATAGCGTTTTGCCTGTTGTACATAGGGTTGCTATTAGTCAGACACTGATTCGATGGCACCTAACAACAACATACATTCCTAAATGCACGCCAAGTTTGAACTTGAGTCAGTAGGCAGAAGTTCAAGGTCAAAGGTTTCCAAGAAGGCAAGTGGTGAGCTGAGAGCTGTGCTTTGGGGCCCCTAGGAGGAGTGGGCTGAGAGGGAGTCCTACCGTTAGCCAGGTTTGGGATTAGACACAATGGTAGCCTGCGATATGGTGATCCAGGTGGGGCTGGAAAGGAGGAGACTTGGGCCAAAAGCATGGCTGAGACAGAACCCTCTCCACCGAATACAGAGGGAGGAGCCCATGTGACCCGAGGGTTCAGAGACCAGCAGGGTGAACCACCAGCGTACTCAGCCAGGAAAACCAGTTCTAGACATGCACATCACAGTGAATTCTGACCTAGTGTCCACCACAAGGCCCATTCTTCCCCCTTCACCCTCATTCTTGCTTCATCAGTATCATCACCATGAGCTGCCACACTCAGCTCCCAGTAACACAGCGGGGCAGAGACTATCGAGGTTTTATGGAGCCTGAGGCTTAGACAATTTGAATGGTCCTTTTTAGGAAAAAGGAGACAAAAAGGGAAATAGGATCTTGGCCCAGGCTCCCGCGGTGGCGAGACTTGAAGCTTCATGCGTATGTTATTTGTACACTGGTAAGGTCTCCCTCTGAATATAACTGTTGCTGTTGTTCTGTGACATCAACTATTAAATGTGTTCGTTCACCTAAGCTTGGAATTATTTGGAGAATTCTCTTTGTTTTTGTCTTGAAGAGACACACCTGCAAAGTAGGAGGATGTCTCTTCCATATACTGTGCACCCAGGGGTACAATTTTGATGTAATAATGTGCAGACTTCCCTGCTTACAACCAGACCTTGAGGCAGGCTTGCAGAACTTAAAAGTCCCCGAGCCTAGCCAGGCATTTTGGCACTGGCCTGTAATCCCAGTGACTTGGGAGGCTGAAGCAAGAGCATTGTGAATTTGAGGCCAAAGGCAGCCTGTGCACCTTAACATGACTCTGTCTCAAATTAAAAATTAGAAAAGGTCCTGGGGGTGCAGCTCAGTGGTAGAGAACTTGCCTAGCATGTATGAGGCCTGGGTCCAGTCCTCTAGTGCTAAAACATAAGTCTCTAAGCCTAACAAGTTGTTGTTGTTGTTAGGTGCCATCAAGTAGGGTCCAACTCATAGCGACGCTGTGTACAACAGAACGAAACATTCCCTGACACTGTGCCATGCCTGGCACTATGTCAGTGCCTCTCTGCTATTCATAGGGTTTTCCATGGCTGATTATTTCCCAGAGTGGGCAGTCTTAGTTTGCAAGCTCATTTCAGACTTAGTATATAACATCCTCTTTGTAGCCTTGGTATTGAAAGACTTCCAATTAGTAAAAGGAAGCCTGGATGAAAGGTGGGGAGGGAAATTCATGCAGAAAGATGATGGAATTCCAAAGAGTAAGATCATTTGGGACTAATTTGCTAGATAAGAAAGCTGAAAATACAGGAATAAACACTACCTGCTTTTCTGAATGCAGATCCTTGTGGGAAATTTGCATTTGTCATCATCCTACTCTGCCCTAGGGCTGGGATTTAGCTCAGCTGGTGGAGCACCATTCTACAGTCTCTGAGGTACCAAGTTCAATTCCCAACACTGCAAAAATGGGAGAAGGACATGGCAATCCACTCCTGAGGCAATCCCAAAACAATCAGCCATTGAAAATCCTATGAGGGTCACTATGAGTCAGACATGACTCCACAGCACCTAACAACAACAACAACTCTGCCCCTGCTAACCCCCAGAGTATTTTTGCATATATATATATATAGTCTATATATATAGTCTATATATATACTATATATACTATATTATATATATACTATATATTATATATAATACTATATATATTCTATATATATAGACTCTCTATATATAGACTATATATAGACTATATATAGACTATATATATAGACTATATATATAGACTATATATATATAGACTATATATATATACATATATATGTATATTCTCTACATAATGGGAAAAGCTAAGTGTAAAGAAGCATGTGAGCGTCTTTAATCTTATTATTTATTTATTGGCAATGCTGGGGATGGAACTCAGGGCCCTGTGCATGCTGGGCAAGAGCTCTACCCCTGAGCCACACACCTGGCCCTCTAATCTTATCCTGTATGGAATGCAGCAGTTCACCTGGAAGACTTGCCTGAGAAATACTTCTCCTGGCTAACTAATCAACATCTCGAACTCCTAAAGTTTTATAGACTTCGGTTTGGCAGAACTTAAATTCTTTTTATCTTTGTCTTCTTGATCTGTACATATACAGACAGTTCTGGTAGTCTCTTGAATGTTTAGAGAGGGTCTTTCTTATGTTGTTGGGTTGGTATCCACTCATTTCCCTCCACAGTCATCTTGGCTTGATCCTACCCTCCTCCCTTCCTTCCTTGGTTTTCACCCTTTTCCCCTCCTCCCTCTTTCCGTCTGGTCTCCCACTGCAGCTTCATAAACCATTTCTAATGCAGCCGCACTGTCCTACGCACATGCCCAAGTGTCTTCTGTCGTCCTGTCTTTGTTGATGCTGTAGCTGTTTTTCCTACCGGGACTCACTTTGCTTCCCCCAACCTTAGATGTCACAGAATTGCCACCACTACTCCCCAAGATATTTCTTCTGAGCCACTCTAATGCCTCATAATTTTTTTTTTTCAGTGTTGGGGATTGAACCCAGGGTCTCAGTCATGCTAGACAAGCGCTGTACCATTGAACTACATCCCCAGTCCAGGACTTTCAAACCTGTGGTGTGCTCAGTGTGTCTCTGCTTTGAATGGTCCACCAGACATTAAACTTCTTGAAAACAAGGATCTAGTCTTATTTAGCTTTAGCATCTGTTATGGTTTAGGTCTAAATGTCTCCCAAATGGCATGTGTTTGGACAGTAGGTTCCCAGCTGGTGGCACTAGCTTGGAAAGTTATAGAACCTTGGGAGGTGAGATCTAGCTTGGTGGAAATGAATCACTGAGAGTGGACTTTTGGAGGTTTTTACCCACACCCCATGTTCCAGCAAGCTCTCTCAGCTTCCTGTTCGTGGAGATGTAAGGTTGTCTGCCATGGGCTCAGCCACAGCTGCCCTGCTTCCGTGACTTCTGCCTCTGTGGACTAAAATCCTCTAACCATGTTGTTGTTAAGTGCTGTGGAGTTGTGTCCAACTCATAGTGACCCTCATAGGGTTTTCAATGGCTGATTGTTTGCGGATTGCTTTGGGAGTGGATTGCCACGTCCTTCTCCCATTTTTGCTGTGCTGCGAATAGAACCTGGGACCTCAAAGACTGCAGAGGGACACTCTACCAACTGAGCTAAATCCCAGCCCCTGTTGAACCATAAGCCCCCAGTAAATATCACTTTCCCCATAACTTTGCCTCCTGTCAGTTTCTCTGCCACAGCAACATAACCCTTGACTAATACAATATCTCCCACAGCCTTTCAAAAGGACAGATACTCAGCCAAGGGTAGGTTTTTGAAAAATTATTGTAGAAAGGGGACCCAACATAAGAGGGGAGGGACCAGTGGGAGGCAGAAGGCAATGGGGAAGGTGAGAGGAAGAATAGCATAGCTGGGTAAAGAGGCAGAGAACAGGTACAAAATACAAGATGTAACTCTATGAAAATCCCATAATGAATTCCACTATACTGTAGGCAATTAACAAAATCATTATGGACTCCACTGTTGTTGTTGTTAGACACCATGGACTTGGGTTCTACTCATAGTGGGCCTGTGTACAACAGAATGAAACACTCCCCAACACTGTGCCATGCCTGGCACTCTTATCAGGGCTTCTCTGCTATTCATAGGGTTTTCAATGATAGATAGTTTTGGGAGCAGATTGCCAGATCCTCCTCCCATAGACATCATCTATGTCCACAGTTATTGATACAGGGTAATCATAAAGTTTTTGTATATTGTTTACAGAGATTAAAATGTCAACAACTGGTTTTAATAATTGCACACTATATATATGAACTGAATTATCACTCTACCTCATAAATATAGGAGAAGGACATGGCAACCCAATCCAAAGCAATCCCTAAACTATCAGCCATTGAAAACCCTATGAGGGTCTCTATGAGTTGGACCTGACTTGATGGCCCTTAACAACAACAGCCTCATAAATATGTACAATAAAATTAAAAAAGAAAAACCATTGTTGAATAAATTAGTAATGATAGGTAGAAAGATGGGCAATTGAAATCCCTGACAAGTTAAGAAAGTTGAACTTGGACATCAATCCTGAGGGAAATGGGAGGCAGTGGCTTGATGAACATTTAGACCAGGGGTTGGCAAATGTTTTCTCTCAAGGGCCAGGCAGTAAATATTTTAGGCTCTTTGAACCATATTATCTCTGTCCCACCCACTCAACTCTGTCCTTGTAGTGTGGAAGCAGTCATAGATCATATGCAAATGATGGGTGTGGCTATGTTCCAATAAAACATTTTTAAAGCACATTGATTTTTGAATTTCATATAATTTTCCAATGTCACAAAATATTATACTCAAATATTTTTTCTTCAACCACTTAAAACTTTAAAAACCATCATTAGCTCACAGGCAACAGAAAACTGGGATGGGTGGATTCAGCTCCCAGGCCAAAGTTTGCCCACTCCTTATTTAGAACAATAATCAAAATGTTCCAATTAAAGAAGAGTCACATCGCAGTTTTTATGTGGTCAAAAGGACAATGATTGAGTAAATTATAGTAAAATTACTTGCGAAATTCTTTACAGCCAATTAAAATAATATAAAGCCTGTAGCAAACATGGAAAATGTGATGATAAATTGCAAGTTGAAAAAGCAGACTCCAAAATTATGTCTACTCCGATTCTAACTATGTTGAATGAATCCTGAATAAACTCTGTACAAATTATGTATGCACAGGGATTGAAAGGGAAAATGAAAGATGTTTGATTTGTATGAAGTTGGGACTGTGGGTAATTTGTTTTTACTTAAATGTGAGTATCTAGCTTTCTTCTAATTTTCAGGCTCTCTGACGCCATTTGCACAGATACTCAGCTCAAATTATTCACCAGGCAAGCACCATTCTCAGAAAAAGAAGGAAGAAAACATAATTTAGCTTGGTCAGAGGTCAGGAGAGTTTTAAGTAGTGTTTTAGTTCATCACTGCTGTGTACTAAGCAAACTATCCCCCATGTGTCAGTCAGCTTGTTGGCTGTGGGGGCTTGCATGTTGCCGGGATGCTGAAAGCTATGCCACTGGTATCTCAGGGTGGGCCACTCATGGTGGACAGATTTCAGCTGAGCTTCTAGACTAAGATAGACAAAGGAGAAGGACTGTCAGCCCACTCCTGAAATAATTAGCCATTGAAAACCCTATGAATAGCAGAGTACCAAATACAGTGCTGGAAAATGAGTCTCCCAGGCTGGAAGGCATTCAAGAAATGACTGGGGAAGACCACAAGCCAGGCAGATTAAAACAACGGGCACTTCCTGCCTCACAGTTCTGGAGATTGAAAGTCTGAGATCAGTGTGTAGGCAAGGTTGGGTCCTTTGGAGGGCCATGAAGGAAAACTGGTTTCGTACCTCTCCCCCATGTCCAGGTGGTTTGCTAGCCATCTTTGGCATGCCCCATGACTTATAGAAGCACCACCCTGATCTTATCTTCATCTCCCCATGGTGCTTGCCCTATGTGTTGATCTGGCTTTATGTCCAAATTCCCCCATATTATTATAACACCAGTTATATTGGATTAGGGCCCACTGTAATGATCTCAATTTTCTGCAAAGACCTCATTTTCAAATAAGGCCACATTCATAGGTAATGGGCCTGCAGCTGTACCACTGTGGTGTCCAATCCCATCACATCCCAGAAGCTAAGCAGAGTCGGGCCTGGTTAGTCCTTGGATGAGAGACCGCCTGGGAACACCAGGTGCTGTAGACTTGGGAGACGGACCCAGCAACCCACTCCCAAAACAGTCAGCCATTGAAAACCCTATGAATAGCAGAGGAGCACTAACAATAGTGTTTTGCCTGTTGTACATAGGGTTGCTATGAGTTGGACATGGACTGGATGGCACCCAACAACAACAACAACAACAATAACAAGTCATGGGGATTAGGACTTCAACACTTTTGGGCGATGCAATTAAACCTATAGCAGCGGGGCTCATTGTGGACTGTCTACCATAGGGTCTACATATCCCTCTTGGCCTGCCCTTGAGCTGGGTGCTAAAACAGAGCATCTTCAAAGTGAGCATAAGTGAACCAGGGAGAAGCTGTGTTGTTTTTTGGAAGCCATACTGAATGGGTAGAAGCAGTTACAAGGTTGCCCAGATTGAAGAGGAAGGACATAGACCTCACCTGTACCTGGGAGAAGTATCAAAGTATGTGCAGATATTTTAGAAATAAATAGACTTTATTTTTTAGAGCTGTTTAAGAGGAATAGCACAGGTGAGAGGATAGTACAGAGAGTTCCATATGCCCACTCCCCACACAGGCACAGCCTCTCCTTTTTTTAACCTCTCCCACCCGAGTGCCGCATTTGCTGCCTCTGATGAAGCTACCCTGACAGGCCATCATCACCCAAAGCCTAGAGCTGACTCCAAGGCTCACTGTTGGTGGTGCACATGCTGTGTTTGGACAAATGCATAATGACATACATTCATTATTAAAATATACTCTGTATTTTCACTGCCCTTAGAAGTCCTCCATTTGCAGCCATTTTTAAAAACTGCCACAAGTCGAGATTTTCAACAAAGGGTCTGTGGACCCATGGGAATCCATAGTTAGCTTCTCTAGCATCTGTGAAACCACAGAAGCCATGTGATGTCCTGTCTGAGCCCACGTCCTTGGTCTGCAGCCTTGGTCCTTAGCGTTCATTCCATGCTCTAAAGGGTTTTTGACCTACAAGCGGTTAGGAGGTACTGGAATATTGGGTCCATCTGCTGCTTCCAAACAGAATAGGACAGGCCTTCCTTTCTCTAACTCAGAGAAAATGTTTTCTGTCTCTGGCTTGGCATCAGAGACAGCCTTTCTCCTTCCCCGAGGCGGCTTCTGCCATCTGCCAAATGGCATTGTTCTGTGACCCCTATGTCCTTGAAGCCATTCAGCAGCCTTAGAGTGGTCGCAGAATGCTCTGGCTCTTCCACCACCTAAAAAACTCCTTTGAGAATAAACATCTGTCTTGTTCCGCCTTATATTAAAATATTATCACCTTGTTTTGTGCAATAATTCTCAAAGTGATAAGTACTTTAAAAACATTAAAGCTGAGCATGGGGCTGGGATTTAGTTCAGTTGGTAGAGCACTGCTCTGTAGTCTCTGAGGTCCCAGATTCAATTCCCAGAAGCACAAAAAATGGAGGAAGGACATGACAATCCACTCCAAAGGCAATCCTGAAATAATCTGCCATTGAAAACCCTATAAGGGTCGCTAGGAGTTGGACCCAACTCAACAGCACCTAACAACAACAATGCCATGCTACATTCAGTGGGTCACTCGAAAGTTTGTCAAATGAACTACATAATGAGTAAATATCTAGAAACTGAAACAATACAGCATAGGGTTTAAGCCTGCCTGAAGGGTCAGATTCCAGCTCCACCACTCACTGAACAATCTTAGGAAAATTATTGTGACATTGGATTATGATAACTAATTCCTAACTGAAGGGTCTTTGTAAGGTTTAGATGTTTCAGGGAAAAGGCTCCACATAGTGCCTGGCAAGAGATATCAAGTAAATGTTAGCCAGGACTGGCGTGATTAATTCTGCTCCTTCCCATTGTTCTTGGCAAGAAAAATTCCTTTTTAAAAAAAATTTTTTTTGTGTGATACTGGGGGGGTTGAACTCAGGGTCTCACACATGATTTGCAAGTGCTCTACTACTGGGCTGCACCCCCAGCTTGTTTTATTTTTTATTTTTTACTTTTTGAGTCAGGGTCTTGCTGAGTTACTCATGCTGCCTCTGGCCTTGGACTTGCGATCCTCCTGCCTCTGCCTCCTGAGTTGCTGGGATTACAAGTGTGAGCCCACACAAGAAAGTTTTGTATTGTATCAGCAAATAGCCCCCACCCCATGCTCTCTTCTCTCTCCTCCACAATGCTACCTCCAGTAACTTTCTGCACACCAAGCGCCTCTTGACATCAGCCAGTACTTGCACAATAGTGATTTCTATTACTTCCCATATTAAACTCAGTGCCCTGAGAATGTGAGGAGTCCATCTCTTTCTTGCTTTTTAAGTCTTCTAGAACCTAGTACAACGTCCTACATAGAGTCATCATTTACATTACTCATGCAGAATAAAGACGAAGGGATGGAATAGTTATCTACAGACACGGTCAGAAACTTAGCTATGAGTTCTTGGCTGGGGAAACAGGAATGGGCGTGTATCCAAGCTGGAGCAGGCTGGGTTTCACCAATCATACATAAATATCCCCCTGGATCCATGTCTACTTAGCCAGGAAGAGGAAGCAGCTTGCTTTTCCTTCCAAACAAAGCCTGGGCTTGTGTGAATATCTCTAGAGAGCAATGTGTTTGTACATTAGACTGGTAATTAAAGGCTCACAATAAACCAAGTCTCATTACTCAGCGTAAGGAGCTGCCTAGTGTCTGGCACAGTGTCAAGTGTCTGCCTGGTGCCACACTGAAGCCGGAGTTGTCTGGTCCCTTGGGGAGGTAGGTTGTAGCTGGGGACCGTGGAGCCCTGTCTCTAGGTCTTTTTCACATTGTACAGAAGGGATGTAAGGAGGTCCTCACGATTCTCATGTTTCATTGTTCCCTTTTCCAGATGTTTCAATAGGCTGCTAAAAAGCAGGCCAGGTCAACTGCCTGATTCACCAAACATGACAACGGTTGTTAGGATCTCAATAGACGTCGCAAATCCCATGTAGGTTAAAATTTCCCAGCCATGAGAGGATAGGATCCCAGTCTTTCTTGCTAAAATGCAGGAGAGTCTGTTAGAAACAAAGTTCAGATAAGGTAAGGCTGATCTCTTCAGTTCCATCTGTAGAAAACAGAGATAGTGGCTTACACTTCACAAATCTTTGTTCTATTAATCATTTTCACTGGGGCAGGAGGACAATACTTAGATTTGTAAAATGCTTTCTAGTTTGCAAAGCACTTTCACTCATATTGTCTAACTTGCTCTTTATTGTCAGATGTTATTTCTTATCCAGATTGGGGGAATGGCCTCAAAAGCCACCACCACCGTCACCACAGCAGCTGCCTTTTATTGACAGCTTGCTTTGTACTCAATGCTATTGTTAAGCACGTTGTCAGTAGGGTGATCAGTGGGAATGGGAAATTCCAAAGAACCAAATAGATCATGAATTTGCTTTGTACACATTGCATTTTAGGGGCTTGATAGAGGACCTCGGGTGACACATTTTTGCCAGATCCTGCTAGGAAAGACCTTGGATCTTGTAACTAATTTCAATTTCCTCCCTTACTCTTTTCACAGTGCTTAAGGGTTTTTATGATTGCTCCTTCTCTGAATTATTCTGGGGAAACCAAGTCACTATAATTAATAACCCTTAATGCTAATGGACATGACTATGTATGGGCTTTGTCACAATCAATTTTTAGAGATTCTCTCACTTAATCCTCTCAACAAGCCCATAAGGTGTGTAGAATTATTATTTTCTCTTCTCAAATGAGAAAACTGAGGCCAGAGGTCACACAGCTGGAATGTGATGAGCTGGGAGCCTAACCCAGGTGGTCTGGCTCCAGCAATTGTTTTCTTAATCACCCAGTAGACCATAATACTCCTCATGTCAACCTTGGCCCCATCTTGAGAAATGTGGGATTGGCGAGCCAGCCTGAAACCTCTTTGCTCTGGATAAAACAAAGACCCAGAGATGTCAAATGACCTCCTGGGAAGCCATACCTAAGTCTTAAATGTCCAAGTTCATTGCTATTTCCCCCAAGTTATCACTACAAGTCCAGCTTGAAAAATGGGAATATTAAGCATGCTATAAAAGACTGTACAGGAGAAGGGCATGCCAATCCACTCCTGAAGCAATCCCCAAACCATCAGCCATTGAAAAGTCTGAGGGTCGCTATGAGTTGGACAAGACTTGAGGACACCTAACAACAACAAAAGACTAGGATTTAGCTCAGTTGGTAGAGTGCTGCTCTGCACTCTCTGAGGCCCTGGGTTTGATCCCAAGCACCGCAAAAATGGGAGAAGGATGTGGCAGTCCACTCCTGAAACAATCAGCCACTGAAAACTATGAAAATCACAGAAGCACTGATATAGTGCTAGGCATGGCACAGTGTCGGGGACTGTTTTGTTCTGTTGTACATAGGGTCACTATAAGTCAAACCTGACTTGATGGCATCTAACAACAACAAAAAGACAGGTATCAGTTTTTTTTCTTCTCTTCTTTTTTTTCTTTTCTTGATACACTCTTGCTATATATCCCAGGGTAGCCTTGAACTTGCCATCCTGCTGCCTCAGCCTCCTGAGTGCTAGGATTATAGGCCTTGTGCCACCCTGCCTGACTTTGACCGTTTTTTAATTAGGCTTTTTGAGTTATATAACCTCTAATTAAATTCCACTTTTTACTTTCCTCTATAGCAATACTTACTTGTCTAACTAATCCAGAAGAGAAGAAACTATTAGAAGCCGTCATTTGCTTGGTCCTCCTGCCCACCAAGTGGCCAGCTGTTCTTCGGACCTTTGTGTTTTAAGCTCCAGGGGCATAGGCCTTTCCTCTAAGCTCTGCTCTGACTGGCTGAACCTTGGCTGCCTCATCCGTATTCCCATGGACTTGAATTTCTAGGGGGAGCTGACTCGGGGTACATCTTGCCTAGTCTGGCCAATAAAATGCAACATGCCACTACACGTGTAATACACAGGATAATTAAGCAAACTTCCTATTTCTACCAGTGAGAAATCATTTCTTACCTTGAGGAGAAGTTGCTCAGGCTAAGGTCTTACGGTCTTCTCCCATAGGAAGCAAACTATTGGCTTATAAAAGAGGAACATTTCTGAATTATCCCTAGAAGACCCTCCTCTGTTATCTTGTGAGCTACATATTTCATCGTGGCTGCTTGATTATCTCTGTAGCTTCATTTTTGATTTAATTAAAATAAAATCAGCTTATTAGCACTTTTAAAAACTCTGCTTGGAAATGGAAAAGGGCTTTTCCCTATAGGAGGGTGGCGTTCAAAGTGCCTGTAAAGAGGACAGGAACATCAGACCGCACCCACTGCTGTCCACGTGAAGCCACTGGTGCCACGTGACACAGGCCAAATATTTTCACATGATAACACATAATATGCTTGCTAAAGAGAGTGTCTGTGAGACTTAAAATATCACTGTTATCTAAATGGTCCTGAGAAAATGATTTTCAAATGGCATGTACCTGGAGGAAGCCCATTTCCCCTCCACTTAAAAGCATCCCAGAGCCAGGCACAGTGGCGCACTCCCGTAATCCCACAATTTGGAAGGTGGAGGCAGGAGGATCGCAAGTTCAAAGCCAGAGGCAGCCTGTGTAACTTAGTGAGACCCTGTGTCAAGATTAAAAGTGAAAAATGGGCTGGGGATGTGGCTCCATGGTAGAGCACTTGCAAGGTATGCATGAGGCCTTGGATTAAACCCCCCAGTACCAGACACACACACACACACACACACACACACACACACAGATAGACCCTAATATACTCAGAACTTATCAGAGCTCCAGAAAGCACCAGCACATGCCACTGCATACACTTTCATTCAATCTAAATGGCGCTGGTTCTCAGCCAGGCATGGTGGCACATGCCTGTAATACCAGCACTTTGGAGGCTGAGGCAGGAGGACCAAGAGTTTGAGGCCGGCCAGGGCCATGTATGGAGACACTGTCTAAAAAAAAAAAAAAAAAAAAAAACCAAAAACCCAAACCAAACCAAAACACCTACCAAAAGTAAACAAACGACAGCACTCCAGTGGTTCTCAGCCTGGCTGCCCATCCGTGCTCTCTGGAGGGCTTTGGAACATTCTGATGCCCGGCCTCCAGCCTCCAGCCTCACAAGTTCTGACTTAATTGTTGTGGGGTGTAGAACTGGCTCTCGCTATTTTCCTGGGTTTGACAGGTTTCCAAGGTTTCATAGGTCTATCAGCTCTAAAATTAAGACCGTCCTGGGAGCCCGGTACTAATTACTCACCCTGTGTGGAGACAGATTATCTTTGTAAGTGTCCTGGTGATTCTAATCAGTTAAGATTGAGGACTCTAAATGTTAACCTGGATTTTGAAAACAGATATCTTAGGATTTGAGAAAATGCTATTGCTTTATAGAAGTCTCTTTAATAGGAGTAATAATAATGCAATGAAGAAGCTCTTTGTAAATGAGAAGTCCCACCCGAATGCTAACTTCTCTCCCTTTCCAGGACCCCAAAGGAGTCACTGCACCCCTCACGGTGCTGAAATGCACACACTGAGCCCCTCTGTTGAGTGGGGAAGGAGCCTGGGGGAGATGCTTTGCTTAGGAGCCCAGCATTACGAACTGGGTCACGATGGGTTGGAGTCCTCATCCATCCAACCAAAAGGAAATACCAAGCAGCCAGAATAGTCTTCTTTCTTTACTTTCCACTTGCCTTTCAGATGCCTTGCTTATGGCCAACAAAGCTTATTCACAGGTCTTATTTATGTCCTTCTGTCTTCCCCACTTGCTAAATTGCGACAAGAAGAGAGTGAATATCTGGGAAACTTCTGGAGGTGCTATGGCTCTCAGCACTGGGGAGTCCCCTGGGACACGTTCTGACTTCCAGGTGCCCTGGTCCATACCTGGCCCAGTTAAGTCAGAATTTCTGGGAGGAGGAGCCAGGCATTGCTTTCTGAAATCACCTCTGGGTGATTGTTGTGGAGGTCCAGGGCTGAGGACCACTGCTTCAGAGGGCTGTTCTGAAAGTGGGGTCTGGAGCCAGGGGCTGGGGCCAGTTACATCACCTGGAAGCTTATTAGAAATGCATATTCTCAGCTAGTGCACACCTGTAATACCAGCGATTTGGGAAGTTGAGGCCAGAGGACTGAAGGTTCCAGGCCAGAGGCAGCCTACACAATTTAGGGAGACCTCAATATAAAAAATAAAAAAGGGGATGGGGGTGCAGCTCAGTGGTAGACCACTTGCCTAGCATGTGTGAGGCTCTGAGTTCAAATCCCAGTACTGAAAACAAAACAAAACAACCCACCAAATTCCAACTGTATCAGAGACTGTGGATAAGCCCAGCAATCAAATTTTTTGTTCTGGGGCTTTTGAAACATTTTGTTATTTTGTTTAAGACATCAGTTTTAATGAGCCTTCTAGGTGATTCTTATGCACCATGAAGTTAGAAATCAGTCATGTGTATATATTTATATATACATTGCTGTTGTTGTTAGGTGCTGTCAAGTCAGTATCCAACTCATAGCGACCCTACGTACAACAGGTAAAACACTATTGTTGTACTTCTCTCCTATTCATAGGGTTTTCAATGGCTGATTGTTTTTTGGGAGTAGGTTGCCGGGTCCTTCTCCCAAGCCTACAGCACCTGGTGTTCCCAGGTAGTCTCCCACCCAAGTACTAACCAGACCCAACCCTGCTTAGCTTCCGAGATCTGACAGGATCGGACACCACAGTGGTACAGCCGCAGGCCCTAATTTCCTTAGCAGCAACAAAACTCTGTTCTGTCTTTCTGAGGGCTCCTGGTAATAAAGCGATGAGCCCTGGCTCATCTGTGACGAAGCCACAAAAGACACTCTGAGCTCTCTGCTCTTATTTCTGGTCTGGGAGCCAACAAAGCAAAATGATCTTATGAAGCAATGGAGGCATATTATTTATTCTTCTATAATTAAATCATCTGCTCTAAGTATTATTTTGTAAGGTGAAGCTTTACCTATTGTTTCTGTATCTACTAAGCTTAGAGCTGCCAGAAAAAAAATTATATCCCAACGAGGTTTAATTAGAGAGGTACTGGGTTGTAGTTCCCTAGAGAAGTCTATGATATTATAGGATGGGGTATTTATTGTGTAGAATTGAGGGCAGAGAATCTACATTCACCCTAATTAAGACAGAGGTTGGCGAAGGAAGAGAGAGAGAAAGAGGATAGTCAGTAGAAACATGACCCCAGAGAAGTGCAAGCTAAAAGGGGTTGTTCTGTTCTCTGGAGAGTTATTTAAATTTTAGGAACTGAGATCTTTTGACCCAGGAGTTATGGAGAGGCCCAAATAAATAGTTTGTACTTGGGTATGTGCAAAGATTTGTCCTCTCTTGTCCTTCCCTTGGAAAGAAAATTCCTTAAACCAGTTAAATTTAGAGCCAGGCGAGGTGGCGCATGCCTGTAATCCCAGCGACTCGGGAGGCAGAGGCAGGAGGATCGCAAGTTTGAGACTAGAGGCAATCTGTATAATTTAGCAAGACCCTGTCTCAAAAACAAAACAAAAAAGGCCAATTAAATTTAGTAGTTTATTGAGCAAAGAAAAACAAAAGCTGTGGGCAAAGGGTACAACTCCCAGGGGAGGTTCTAAGAATGCCTACCAATAGTGGGATCAGATAGCACTTATAGAAAAATGGAGGCAAGAAATAGAAAACAAGGCAGTTGGCTACAGCTTAGTCAATGAACCAGTCAACTGGTTACAGCTTAACTAGTTGTTTATAACTTAATGAGTTAGCTACAGGGCCTCCTGCAAACCCACCAAAGCTCATTCACTGTGATTAAACTCTGTCTTGTAGGAACCTTCCACAAATCTTATTTAACACCTCCAATTTATAGAAATGCATCACAGGAAATGACAGCTGACTGTGTGTGTACTTATAAGTGTCTTAAAATATGGGTATCCAGATTGCTATGTTTTTCTAAGTAAAAACCATAGTGTATCGGGGCAAACTAACATTTGATTATCTGTATTATGTATTTTAATCATCATAATAATGTTGTTATTAGGTGCCATCGAGTTGGGTCTGTCTCATAGTGACCCTCATAGGGTTTTTAATGGCTGATTGTTTCTGGATTGCTTCAGGAGTTGATTTTCATGCCCCTCTTCTGTTTTTATGGTGCTAGGGATTGAACCGAGGGCCTCAGAGAGCACAAAGCAGCACTCTACCAACTGAACTAAACCCCAGCCCCACCTCATACTAATTCTATGAAGTAGGTATGTTTGGCCCCAATTTTTAAACTAGAAAATTGAGGACCAGAGACACTAAGCAGATTGCTTACAGATCTGTTAAAACAACAGAGTTAAGGTTCTAATCCAGGTCTGTCCAAATGTAAGCCTTCTGTATGCTACCCTGATCTAAGAGGATATTTACTGGAGCTTAGACTTTGGTGGTCAGCCAACAGTTCTGTGTCCAACTACATACAAATAGATTAGTCTAGAACTTCTTCCCTATGAGGAGACATTGTGAGGGGACATTTTCTGTTCTTTTTCTTTTTTGGAAGCAAAGTCAGGATTTATAAAGTGATGAAGGGGTTTATTAAGAAAAGGACAGTAGCACCCATCCTGGGCAAGGGTAGCTAAGGCCATCACAAGATACAGTCCCATTTTTGGGATTTTGTAGAGCTCATTTTAGGGATAAACATTAATGGAGAAGAGACCTCTTTATGAGTTAAGGTGAGGAAAAGATGAGGAATCCAAGGGATGGGTCAGGATTTTCTAAGAATAGGCTTTACTCCACTTTTCTGTCCTTACATGGGATTTTCTAGATGTGAGATGGCAGCAGGTGCATAATGGGAGCAGGCAATTTTCTCTGCCATGTTTTCTATACATTTTGTGAGAACTTCTAACCCAGATTATCTTTATAAAAATGTTTGTATAGAAAACAGCTGTGGGCAATAGAGATCTTTCCAGGACAGAGGGCAGATTTGTTTCCCAACTGTTGTTGTTGTTAGGTCCCGCTGAGTCGGATCCAACTCATAGTGACCCTATGTACTACAGAACAAAACACTCCCCAATACTGTGCCATGACTGGCACGATGTCAGTGCTTCTCTGGCTGATTGCTTTGGAAGTAGGCTGCTGGACCCTTCTCTCATTTTTGTGGTGCTGGGGATTGAACCCAGGGCCTCAGAGAGAGCAGAGAAGCACTCTACCTACTGAGCCAGAATTCAATAATATAAGACTCTCTCCTTCTGGAGCTAAGGGTGGGCAAAATTGTGAGGACTGATGTTAGAAGTTTGGGAGTTAGAAGTTCATCAGCCATGACACAGACCCCTGTGGGTATATATCTTCCACTGCCCTGGACCTGCCTCCACGCTGACCTCCCTGGACTTGGGGGTGAGTGAAACCAATGTGTCTGTGAGTTGTAAAGTCCTTCATCTGTGACCCAGGACCTCATGGCTCTTGCCAGCATCTAGAAACCGTGGCAGGCTCACCTGCTAGCTAGCAAGCAGGGGAGCGTCTCAGACCCTCCACAATCCTCAGGGGAGTGGCTTCTCACTTTCATGTATACACTAGCATGCTGTTTTCTTTCATGGCCTCAGCTCTGAGAATGTGCAGCCAGCTGACAGAGTAGACAGGCTGGGATCTCCCCTCTCTTCCCCTGTTCCCCACTATGATTACTGAGTCAGAGCAGAGACTAGAGAAAGGCTGGCAGGAGTCAGGAAGGTAGCATGGAACGTTAACTTCACAAAGACTCGAGGCTCATGTTTGTACTGTACTGAAACCTGCTGTCATTGAATCAGCTTAAAAGTGACTTTACCAGCTCAGGCTACTTTCCACTCTTACTTTCCATGTGGCAAATGTCTTAGAACCACTTGTCATTCACATCTCCATGATGGAAGCTCAGACTAAAGTCAAAACGACTCAATACTTACCCCCTCTGAGCCCTTCTTTTTTGGCCAAGGCCTGTCCTCTAAAGACACACAGACTCAGATGAAACCCTAAGCCCTTCAGCAACTCCCATACCCCTAGAATACTGGGGGTGAACCATTTTTCAGTCTATCAACCAGCCTTCCTTAAATGCAATGAAGACCTTTCTTCATCTAGCCGTTCTCCTCTGAAGGGCTCCATTTTGTCCATCTCTGTCTAAGTCCTTTAAAGAATATTTTTGTTTTATTTTTTAGTTTGTTTTTGTTGTTAGGTGCCATTGAGTTGGGTCTGACTCATCACATCCCTACACAGAACAGAATGAAACACTCCTTAACACTATGCCATGCCTGGCACTCTGTCAGTGCTTCTCTGATATTCATAGTGTTTTCAAAGGCTGATTGTTTCAGGAGTGGGCTGCCAGGTCCTGCTCCCATTTTTGCGGTGCTAGGGATTGAACCCAAGGCCTCAGAGAGCACAGGGCAGCACTGTACCAACTGAGCTAAACTTTAGCCCAAATTTAATTTATTATATTTCAGTACTGTGGGATTGAACCCAGGGCTTCACACGTGCGAGGCAAGTGCTATAACCACTGAGTCATATCTCTAGGCTCTTTCTAAAGTTTGAGAGAGGGTCTTGCTAAATTGCCAGGTTTGGACCCGTGATCCTCCTGCCTCAGCCTCCCTAGTTGCTAGGATTGTCACAAGTGGTACAGGTGGAGGGCACTCTAGTCCTCTGGTCCTCGGTCCTTGTGGTAATGATTCTCTCTAACCCACTTTCCATGAGATGGCAAGCAACATATGCCAGGAGGTTGTGGCAAGCTACGAAGGAAGTTTATTGCCAGGGAGATAGGGTCCAAGATGGGCGAGGCCATCACGAGGGAGTAAGGCCACTAATGACAAACGTTTTCTGGTTTTATGGCAACTGTCAGGGCAGGGCCAAGTTACTTCTTCCTGTACCTGCTGACCTACTTTTTTATGTTATATAACCTTTACTTTTCTGTGCATATTTCCCCCCATAATTCAGTCTGTTTTAATAAGGTTCATGAACTTCTGTGACTAAACATGAGATGCTAATGAACACATAATGAGGCCGAGTTCCATCTAAGGTTAAACTTTCTTGCTAGCGACCATGCTTAAGCTTGAGGAAGTACCTTGCTGGGGTTTATGGTCTTCTAGCTTCCTGACTCTCCAAAGCGCCTAGCCGCTGGCCCACTTTTAGCTTCTTTTTATTGGGTAAGCTAGTTGCTTAGCTACCTCTTGTTTTAAGTCTCCATTCTTTAACCCTTTTTTCTCTCATTTTACATAGAAGCAGTAGGCTTTTTTTTTTTAAGCCCAGAGACATATTTTATGTTTATCCTTACTAAATTTTATCTTTTTAGTTTGATCTTCTCTGAGATCTTACCTGTTACCCAAAATATAATTGTCCTCCTAAAATTTTTTATCTGCAAATACAATAAGATCTTTCATGTGCATATGAAATGAACCAGTGACAATGTCAACCAAATGCAAAGCCATTAGAGATTCTCCTCTAGTTTGAAATGTAGTCGCTTTTAAAAATACTCACACTTTTTCCTTTTAATATCAGTTATGATTACATTCAGCTGCATAGAATAGAAAAAATTCAAAATAAGACAGAAGTTTAGTTCTTTTTTGCTTAAAGTAAACCTTCAAACAGCCAGTACAGAGCTGGTAAGGCAACTGAAAGTTATCAGGGACTTAAAGTGGGTTTTTTTGTTTTTGTTTTTGTTTTTTTCAGCTTTACTGCATGTGGCTTGTATCCCTAAGACTACCTAATGGTTCCAGATAGCTGCTGGAGTTCCAGATGTTACATCCCCAGTCCAACCAATGAAGGCAGAAAAGGACAGAATCAAAAGGGACTGATCCATTTTTATTAAAAACAAAACAAAACAAACAAAAAAAAACCTTGAATACATTGGGGATCTGTTTCTAAAGAAGGAGGAAAAAATAGATGTTGGTTTAGGCAACTGGCAGTTTCTTCTCACGTTGGGATACAAATTTCCCTTAATAGACTTTAACTACATTTCTCCAGAAATACATGAGAAAAATTTTGTCCACTTCCTTGAATGTACCTAGGTTACAGAAACTACCTCGTTCCTCTGTTATATTTGCCACTTTTATAATCTTTCCCCAAGTCAAATGTAAGTAGTTGGACAAAATTATTTATTTATTTATTTATTTATGTATTTATTTATTTTGCAGTGTTGGGGGTTGAACCCACGGCCTCACACTTGCATGGTTAGCAAGTGCTGTACCACTGAGATGCATGCCCAGCCCATTTTTTTAGTTTTTGAGACAGGGTCTTAGTAAATTATGCAGACTGTCTTTGGTCTTGAACTTGCAATCCTCCTGCCTCTGCCTTCTGAGTCACTGGGATCACAGGCGTGCGCCACCATGCCCAGCTCACAAAATTTATTTTTAATAAACCCATGCTTGCATCCAGTGGTTGCCATGTTCATTGTCTTTCTCGATTGCTCATAATCCATAAGTTTAAAACCCATTCTAGAATTTGGGGGGACTAACAACAAAATAAGTAGTTTTTAAAATTCATTTTCCCTTTTGGAAAGTAGCACACAAGCCCATCTCTTCTTTACTGGGCTGATTTCTTAAACAAAATCAACCAGAAGTTCACAATTATATTTGCAACTTCTCTGGTTCCTTGGATTCTAATCCATATCAGTAGGGGTTCAGAGAAATGGAGCCACTCCAGTGATATAAAGAGATTTGTTCCAGGGATTTGACTTTTGGTGCTTATGGGTGTCTGGCATTGGAATCCCACGGCTGCAAAGCTGAAGGCCAAAGTGACAAGGTAGATGCAGAGTTGGGGACAGCATGGACAGCCTAGCACTGCTTCTATCTCTCACTGTCCTCAAGTCTGGCACCTGTTGTCATGGCCACAACCATGCCATGGCAGGGTCTGAGAGCTGGAGCAGCAGGTACTTGGCTGCTTCTCCATGCCAGCTCCTCGAGCCAGCAGCCTAGTCACATGGGACAGCTGCCCTGGCCATCCTGCTCCCAACTAATGAGCATGAAAGAACTGGCCATGGCTGTCCTTTGCCACCCAAATCTGGTACAAAATGTCCCTTGGGTCTCCCCCTACCCAGACCATGCAGGGAAGGGGGTTCTGGAAAGTGTAGTCCGCTAAGCTCTGGGGGCGCCTGGGATTGGAAATCTGAATGGCCTCGAGGCCCAACTTCTATCTTCTTCACACTGCCCATCTTTTCCTCCTACTTTGAAGTTAACTGTCCTTGGTGGAGAAGACAGAGTGACTGGATGCTGTCTCCCTGCTTCCCCACTGTTGCTCAGTGACTGTAGGCTTTGTGCCCCATGATGGCCTCTGCCTGTCCTTCTTCTGTTTCTCTTATGATGACTGCACTGTCCTCTTTGACCTCTTTGGCATGTCCCAGGTGCCTCAGCCCTTCTGGAATGTCCCTTTCTCAAGCGACTGCACCAGGCCCCATTGTTTCATGAAATTCACTGTTCCCTGTTATTGTCTATGACAAAAACCTCAGAGGGTGTCCACCCATGATCTCAAGGCTCCCCCGTGTTCCTACTTCTTAAGCACCAGGAGATAAGCTAGCATGGGAATTCCCCATCTTCCTCACAATGGGGGCCCCACCTCCCAGGCCACATGACAGTGTTATCTGGGAGATATGAGGAGCACCGGTTGACCGATCTGGAGCACGGGTCCAGAGATCTGGCAGCAAAACCTCAGTCCTTGTATTTGGCATATAAAACAGAGAAGTTACAGTAGGGAGTACAGGATAAGGTTATGAAAGATATTAACCTTTAAGGAATAATTCCTGGGGAAAGCTGAGGCACCAGGAGAAGCTTAGGCAAACCTGGAAAGGAGATTGGAAAAACCTCTGTTCCCTAGATAACTAGGAGATTTCTGTTCCCCAGGGGAAGGTAAAGAAGCCAGAAAACAGAAGAGTTAAGCAGGGTTTTAGATAGATGGATAGATACAAGATGGAGGACCCAAGAGAAGGGAGAGACGTGTTTGTGATTCCTGGAGAGAGAAGAGTGTGTGTGTGTGGGGGGGGGGTAAGAGTTAGAAAAGGAGAGAGAGAGAGAGAGAGAGAGAGAGAGAGCGGGAGAAGAGAGATTGGGCACAAATTCCTTGTAGTTTTGTTCAAACTAGGGCACATCCAGTGTGACATCATCCGTGGGCACCCAGCGCTGGGAGCTGAGTGTGACATGGGCCTCGGATTTTTGTTTTGTAACTGGCTCAAGTACTTGGATAGGCTGTGGGACCCATTAGAAAATGTCCTTCCACTGTCCTCCGAGACTCATGGGGCTTCATTCATCATGGTGGAATGGCAGGAGCCATTTTCAACCCCCTTTGCCTCCATTTTGCCTGCTAATGGCTCAGCTAATCTGCCTGTCACAGGACCATCCTTTCTGCTCTCCAGGGTATCATTTGGTCGCCTGCCTGTGACAATTTTTTCCTTTAAGGTTGCTCTCTGTGCAATTTATCATCATATGGGCAAGCTATACAGGGGTGTGTGTGTGTGTGTGTGTGTGTGTGTGTGTGTTTTCAGAATATTGGCCCTGGTGAGGCAGGACTGACCCAGATGTTTGATTCCATACATGCTATCCCCCAGTTGTGATGAATTTGCAGCAGTCCGTGGAGTGGCAGTGGGGAGCTGAGTTGGCCAAAGGCTCTAAAAAGTCAGGAGCAAAGTGAGGCTGGATTGGAGTCCCTGGGGTGCCACAGATGCTACACTGGGGCTGGAGATACTCACAGAACCCGAACACAGAGCTTGACGTGGTCAGGGGACCGCAGGTGACCTTCTGTGGCAGGTCACCTTTGTCTTTCAGGTCATCTGTCTTCCCTCATCCAGCCAGATCTTCTTTCTGGAGATTGGAGATGCTCCTGTCCCTGCCCCATGGCAGGAGACACAGCCTAAAGTTCTTATTCGCTATGAGTGGTCAGCCTTCTCCATATTTTTTTTTTCTTATAGTACTTTGGGGTTGAACCCAGGGCATCGAACATACTTTGCTAGTATACTTTGCTCTACCATTGGGCTGCACCCCCAGACCATCTTTTATTTGTTTGAGTCAGATTCTCACCAAGTTATGCAGGCTGCCTTTGGCCTCAAACTCGTGATTCTCCTGCTTCCACCTTCCGAGTCGCTGGGATTACAGGTGTGCACCACTATGCCTAGCCTTCTCCACGCTTTTACATTTTCAAGGGAAGAAGAGACAAGGCCCCCAAATGGGAGAATTTTGGCTAACCACATGAGATGGACATGGAGGAGTTGGAGCGTGAGAGTGGGTCTCCCTGGATCCCGCCCCCCAATGACATTAATGCTAACTCCCCAATCCTCTCCCAGCTCTCATTGCTGACAAAAAATTCATTACTAAAGAGATTGAATCTGCTCGGCACCTTTGCCAGGGAATCTCGCGACATAGCGGACCTGGAGGATTCCTGAGTGTGGTCTCTGTTGCTCACCCCTGCCCTCATTTTAAAAAGCTCTCACTGTCCCAGGATCCAGGGACAGGGGTCCCCAGCACTGCAGCAAGTCCTGGAGCCCGGGGCTGTGAGTGCACCTGCCTGGGCCTCATGCCCACACCGCCCTCATCATCCCCTCCTGGCTCCGCAGGAGCCCCTGGGGCACCAGGCTCTTGCTGGACCCAACCTGTGGCACCGGCCTGAGATGTTAGGTAGGATTTGTCCCGAGTACTTAGCACAGCTGGCTCAGAATCGGTTGTGATTGTTTTTCTTGGGGAAAATCCTTAGAGGCGACAGGGCGGAGGAAGAGGGTGAGAGTGTACAACAGGAAGAGGAGGGTTTTGGGGATGAGGACACCGTCATTCTGTATTTCTCATCTTGAATCCTTAAAGTCAACAGCCGGGGGATTCATTCCCAGTCACCCCCATGGACATCTGGGCAACATGTTTGGCTATTTTGCAGATGAATCTGCTGCAATTTCTGAAGATCAAAACAGTTGCTAAGATGGAGGAAAGTATATTACAGCAGTTCCTATGCATAAATGTCACACCGGTCTCCTGGGGATCTGGTTAAAATCAGATACTGACACAAGGGATCGGGCTGCCTTGGAGCCCAATGTTCTGTATTTCTAACGAGCTCCCATGGAAAGGCAATTGTGCTGGTCCATGAACCACACCATGGTGACACTCAAGTAAGCTTTAGTTGCTGGGGCTTCTGTTAGGACCACGGCCACTGTTGTTAGATGCCATCAAATTGGGTCTGACTCATAGTAACCCTATGTACGACAGAATGAAACACTACCTGATCCTGTGCCATGCACATGATCTTTTTATGTTTGAGCCCATTGTTGAAGCCATTGTGTTTACTTTCATTTTGAGTCATGCCACATCAACAAATGGAAGTCCCAGGGCCTTTCTTCCACTTCCATCATTAAGATTGACTCTATTTTGAGGAAGGCAACTCTTTCTCAGTCATTTCTTGAGTATCTTCCGGCCTGGGGGCTTATTTTCCAGCACTATATTTGATAGTGCTTCTTTGCTCTTCATAAGCTTTCATTGGTTAATAATTGTAGGAGTTGGCTGCAGGTCCTTCTCCCTAGTCTGTCCTGGTCTGGAAGCTCAACTGAAACCTGTCCACCATGGGTGGCCCTGCAGGTATATGAGATACTGGTAGCATAGCTTTCAGCATCACAGCAACACACAAGACCCCACACTGTCAGAGACATGAGGGATCAGGAGCTCTTGAGAACCAAAATGACTGCTATGTGCTAGGAACTGACAAACGACAACCTCTAAGCCTAAACATGGTGGCTGCTCCCTGTCTTATACTTTACTGTGCCACCATGTCCCAATGTACCTTTAAGTCTGTGGATTCCAATTTTGACTGCCCATTGGAGAAATCTAAGAGCTTTAAGAGATTACCCTTGGATCCCAACCCCAGAGACTCTCATTTCATTGATCTGAAGTGTGGTCTGGCACTAGGACTTTATTAAAGCTGATTTTTAAATCACCAAGTTGCTCTAAGGTGAAGCCAAGATTGAGAACCATTGTTCCAAGTAGACATTTTAGGGGCAAAGAAAGGGTTAAGATCAGCCCATTCTCCGAGTGCAGGGCAGAGTTCAGCTATCTCTGTGTGGGTATACGTGGGCTGCAGGACACAACAGCAGAACACAGCAGCCTTCTCTGCAGAGTTGAAGAGGGAGCAGGAAGCATTCAGGTTAGATGTCTACAGATGGAATGTTCTGGTCCTGCTATGGAAGCCCTGACTCTTTTTTTTTTTTTTTTTTTTTGGTGGTACTAGGGGTTGAACCAGGGCTGGGATTTAGCTCAGTGGGTAGAGCACTGCACTGCAGTCTCTGACATCCCGAGTTCAATTCCCAGCACCGCAAAAAATGGGAGAAGGACCTGGCAATCCACTCCCAAGGCAATCCCAAAACAGTCAGCCATTGAAAACCCTATGAGGGTCGCTATGAGTTGGATACCAACTCCAACAACAACAACAACAAGGGGTTGAACCCAGGGCCTCGCACTTGCATGCTATGCAAGTGCTGGACCACTGAGCTACACCCCCAGCCCTTTTTTTTTTCTTTACTGTTTGAGACAGGGTCTCCCTAAGTTACGCAGACTTCCTCTGGTCTCGAAATTGCAATCCTCCTGGCTCCGCCTCCCAAGCTGCTGGGATTGCAGGCATGCGTCACTACGCCCAGCTGGAAACCCTGACTCCTATGCAGTTACAGGTCCAGGAACCTGCAAAATTAGGCTGTAGCCAGGCACCGTGTTGCTCACCTGTAATACCAGTGGCTTGGGAGGCTGAGGCAGGAGGATCTGCAGTTTGAAGCCAGAGGCACCTGCACAACCGAGTAAGACTCTCCAAATAAAAACAAGTAAAAATAAAAAAGGGGCTGGGGTGCAGCTCAGGGGTAGAGTGCTTATGTGGCATGTGCGAGGCCCTGAGATCAACAAACTCAGCACTAAAAAAAAAAATCAGGCTGTGGAATTGGTCCTCTGGTTAAGTGAGAAAGAAGTTCCTGCTGGTAATTCCAAACTGGGCGAAGTAGAGCACCCTGATCAATATAGACCTTCTCCTCTGCTTTCTTCTGGCCCAAATATCCCTGAAAAGTGCTAAGTTGCACTTACTTCTTTGGTAGACAGACCTATCCAGGGACAAGAATGCTAGTCTGTCTCTCCTTGGGTATTTCTGAGTTCCTTCACCAACCAGGAGACTCTCAAATAGGAATTTTGAACTGAGACACTAAAGCTCAAGCAAGAACAGATGGAATTTTTCTCTTCTTCCTTCGTTCATTAGTTTTAATTTGTATTTACATTTACTTTTATGGTTTGTGTTAAACCATATTGCTTTGTCCTTGTCACCTTACATTTGTTTATTTCTGGAATTGTGTTGCATTTTTGTCTACAACCAGAGGAACAGGAAATTGCACCACCTATTCGCGAGGACCCTCCATTTACTTCTAGATTTACCCAATCTACTTAATGATCTTGCCTGCAGCCGTACTGCTGTGGTGTCTGATTTCATCAGATCTAGGAAGCTAAGCAGGATCCGGCCTGGTTAGTACTTGGATGGGAGACTGCCTGGGAACACCAGGTGCTCTAGGCTTGGGAGAAGGACCTGGCACCCCATGCCCAAAAAACAATCAGCCATTGAAAACCCTATGACTAGCAGAGAAACACTAATAATACTATTTGACCTGTTATACCTAGGGTCACTATGAGTTGGACACCAACTTCATGGCACCTAACAACTTAATGATCTCAGATGCATGAGTGCTGGGCTAATTGTGCCAAATGAGGCTGAGTGTCCAGCTGAATTAAAGATCTGACAGATAGGAAGGTCTCTGATTTAGAGGTGCTTTATGCGTGCATGGCAGGAGCAGAAAATTGAGTATCTAACACCCTGGGATGTTGTAAACATTCAATATATTGTACCCCATTTAGTTCTTACAGCAACCCTAAGGGAATAGATATTATTATCATCTCATTTTGTAGATGAAGAAGCTAGGTCCTTAGACATTGACTAATTCCTTTGCCCAAGGTCTGTGCAGTAGGAGAACTGGAATTTACGGTCTGGCCATTATGCTCCGCTGCTTCTAAGAGAAGTCAGCTCATCCCCACATTATGGGAGATGAAATTAGGCTCCAAGCCTAGTTAGATGTACAGGGTTTCTGAGCAGGAACCATGCCCAGCTTGCTCTGCTGCTGTGTGTCTCCATGGACTTTGTTTTGCTTTTCAAGACAGTCATGAGCCTCATCACAATTGGAAGGCCTGGTACCATTTATGGCACCTGATAGAGCTGATAACTTGGTTTCTAGAATTTCTACAGTTTTTGCTGGGCTTTAAGACAGAGAGCCCTTTTTTCTTTTATTCCTTCGAAGGCCTTTCCAGACAGCAGTTAAGCAAGTCTGAAATTACATGTGAAATAAGATAGCTTTAAAAAAAATCTATTTTTTTCTTTCTTTTTCTTCCAGCAACAAAATATAAACCCGGGTCCCTTTTCATTTTTCTGAAACTTACACCACCCCTCCCCATCAACCTCTAGTGCCACCTTCAAAGTGATTTGTGTTAACACACGGTCGGCTGGAGTTTCACAGTAGCTCATCATCATTTCTACTTAAAAATGTTATAAAAAGGCAGCAATCTTAAAGTTATGATGCCTAGAAGAGGATGAGACTCTTCATCAATTGGATTACCTTTGTCAACCCAATATCACTGTCTTGGCTTATCTGGCAGCTGGGTGGGTTTTGCCCTGGCTTCTCTGAGCAGTTTCTTATAACTCACTATCTCTGTCACTAGCAAAATCAGTCAGGGTTAGACTTAGAGTTTAGAAATGGTAGTTCTGGATCGAGTTCAAATCTTGGTCTCATTAACAACATAATCTGTTTAACCAATGGAATTAGCCTGTGGAGGTTGCCCAAGAGTTGGCGAACTTGATATCTTATATATTACAGACCCCACAAAGACCCCAGAGATCTCAAAATGCCTTTCCTTTTGTTTCGTCTGAGCTGGTCTTGCCCCACGTACTGAGATGAAATTATCCCCAGTGCTTGTTTATACAACGCCTCTCAAACGCTCAGTTCCAGGCTTTCCATTTCTCTCCGAGTATAAGGACGGAGACATTCTCTTGAGAGGCTCTGAGGAAATTGTCAAGATTTCTTCTATTAGTACATGTTAGTTAATTAGAGAGGGCATCATTACCTTAGGACAGTATGATGGGTTGAAATACGCTCCTTAAAAAGTCCCAATACCTCACAGTTATGAGTATGGTCTTATTTGGAAATAGGGTCTTTGAAGACAGAACTAAGTTAAGATGAGATCATACCAGAGTAGGCTGGGCCCTAATCAATATGATTTCTGTCCCTATGAGAAGTGGGAAGATATAAAGAGATAGCCTGCAGCCACACCACTGTGGCATCTGATCCCATCAGGGTTGGGCATGGATAGTAATTGGATGGGAGACTGCTTAGGGATATTGGGTGCTAAAGGCTTCGGAGATGGACCTGGCACCCCACTCCCAAAACAATCAACCATTGAAAATCCTATAAATAGCAGAGAAGCACTGGCATATTGCCGGGCATGGCACAGTGTCACAGAGTGTATTGTTCTGTTGTATATTGGGTCACTATGAGTCACACCAGACTTAAGGGCACTTAACAACAACAACAATAACATACAGAGATAGGGAGAAAACTGTGTGGTGGTGCAGGGAAAGACTGGAATGCTATGTCTAGAAGCCAAATGCCAAAGATTTCTGGTAACACCAGAAGCTGTGAGAAAGGCGTGGAACATACTCAACCCTAGGACCTCCAGGCCTATAAGAGAATCAGTTGCTATGTTTGGGGGCAGCCACAGGATCTCATTCAGGCAGGAAGCAGAGGCTGGCCCTGGTGTAGAGACTATGGGGTATCATGGAACCAGAAAGCAGGCACTGTCTGCCTTGGTGGCTGAGGGTCAGAGGCAGGAGTCACAACCACTCTGTAGAGGTAACTTGTCAGGTCTGGGATTCATTCCACCTGGGAAAACCTTTTGCAAGCCACCCAAGAATTCTGCTAAGGCTCTGGGCTGTCACCTTTAAGAGCTGGCATGGGATCACCAAGCCAAACAGCACAGTTTGCAAAGGATCGGGTGCTTGGATGGTGGCCTAAAGAAAGAGGACGTGGCCCAACTCTGTCATTTCACAATTGTGCCCAGGGCCACTTTCTCTAACAAGCGACAAAGGATGTCAGTTCTTTCTTCTGTGAAATCCAGCAGATAATTGGCCCAGTGCTTGTTTCTCACCTGTCTGATCTCGCACCACTCTTCCTAGGGTTAACTGGTACTCTCCAGTTGGATTCTTCCACTGTGTTGATGTTGTTGTTGTTAGGTGCTGTTGAGTTGGGTCTGAGTCATAGCTACCGTAAGCACAACAGATGAAACACTCTCCGACACTGTGCCATGCCCAGCACTCTGTCAGTGCTCCTCTGCTATTTATAGGGTTTTCAATGGTTGATTGTTTTTTGGTAGTGGGCTGCCAGGTCTTCTCCCAAGCCTATAGTACCTGGTGTTCCCTGGTGGTCTCCCTTCCAACTACTAATCAGGCTTGACCCTCCTTAGCTTCTGAGATCTGACAGGAGGCCAGGGTGGTATGGCTGCAGGCTTTTCCACCTTTAGCTTTGCCTATTCTCCGTGTCTTTGCCTTCCAGGAAGACAGTTCAGGGAGTCAACTTAGTTGCCTTGTATCTACTAATTCTATTAGGTGCCTAATAAATGTTGATCAATAGATTTTTATTTTGAAACCAACAGTGGATGTCCTTTAAGAGACTGCCATAGAGCATCATCTGCAATTGTCCTCAGGGCTGAGGTTCTGGTTCTTCCAGCTGCTGAGCATGTTGGCTGTCAAGAGTCGATCAGGACGTAGTGTCCCAGGGATTTATCTGTACCCGAAGCAAGCCGCCCGGGCTAACGTTATGTCCTCCATTAATGACCTGTGAATGCAGGTATACAAAGGCCTGGCCCCCTTGCCTCATGTCTGAGGGGATAGCCCAGCCCCAGAGTCCCTGATGGTGTTAGATGAGGCCTCTGTTTCAGCCACATCACCTGCATTTTGACTTCTCCTGCCCAGTCTGCCCTCCTCCCTCTTTGGTCGAGGCCTTAAAAGCCCCCACTCTCCAGCAACCCTCAGGCACACAGCCTCAGAGTCAGTTTTTCTAAGGCCCTGATCTAAGATGCCCTTCAACTTGATCATATGTAGGAAGAAATACACTAACCAGACTTACAGATATCAACCTAGAATCTAAAGTACACAGCGCAATGGGCAGTAGAATAAAATGCCACCCCAAGTCTGCATTGTCTCTGTCCCCAGGCTAGTGGTTGGGTGTTTTAGATGCTACTGATCATCAAAATCACGGGATTTTATTTATTTATTTATTTATTTATTTATTTATTTATTTATTTATTTGCGGTATTGGGGGTTGAACCCAGGGCCTTGCGTCTGCATGCTTTGCAGGTGCTGGACCACTGAGCTGCACCCCCAGCCCATTTTTTACTTTTTGAGACAGGGTCTCACTAAGTTACACAGACTGCCTCTGGTCTTGAACTTGTGATCCTCCTGCCTCCACCTCCCGAGCCACTAGGATTACAGGCATGCGCCACCGTGCCCAGCAAAATCATGGGAGTTTTAAGTACAGTGCCACGAACTAAATGGCTTAGAAGTTTTTTGTCTCACAGTTCTGGAGGCCAGAGTCTGAAATCAAGGTATCAGCAAGGCCACAGTCCCTCTGAAGGCTGTAAACAAGGATCTGCTTCAGGTCTTTCTTCTCATTTCTGGTGGTTTGATAGCAGTCTTCAGCATCCCTTGGCTTAGAGGCACATCCCACTAATCTCTGTCTTCGTGTTCACATGCTGTTCGCCCTCTGTGCTGTGTGTCTGTGCCCAGATATCTCTTTTTATCTATCCACTTTCCAGATCAATTCATATCCTGAGGTACTGGGAGTTGGGACTTCAGTACATGAACTTTGGTGGGGATGTAGTTCAGCCCACACCAGGGTGCCTCTCACCTTTTCTGTGGATTTTCCACTTTTTGGTTGTAGAATCCCAGATTTTTCATCATGCCTTGGAGTAGGAATTCTAAGACTGCCAAGGGTGGCAAAGAAATTGTGACTGGCAACTCAGTAGGTCTGAGTTGGGTTTGGATATCAGAGAAGGTAGAATATCAAAAAGCCCTCATCCAATGGTAAGGCCTGGGTGGATTGGAAACGGTGTCTATGCGTTTGGCTGGTGGGCACAGACATGTGAAACACACACCATTCTGTAATTGATGTAGAGACTCCTCCTTTAAGGATGGGGAGCTTAACTCCACGCCCCAGACTATGAGCTGTGTGTAGAGATTTCTTCCAAACATGATTATGGAAAGGGGAAAAAAGGAGTAATTTAGCAGTAGGGAAATCTATCAAACACCACCTCTGCCAGGAGACCAGAATCACCATCCACAGTGCTCAGTCAAGCTGACAGTATGTCCTTTGGAAATAAAGTGATAAGAATTTCACTTCACCTCTATGGTCTTCCTCCCAAAAACTCAGAACCCCAGTCTAACTGTGAGAGAAACCAACCGAATATATCCCAACTGAGTTTTTCAAGATACCTGATCAATACTCCAAGCCATCAAGGTCACCACAAACAAGAAAAGTCTGAGAAAGTGTCACAGCCATGAGGAACCCAGAAAGAAATGAAAACTAGATGCAGTGGGATAACCCAGATGGGATCCTGGGACAGAAAAAGGGTTTTAGGTAGGAACACAAAACCTGAATAAAGGATGTACTTTTGTTAATTAGTTGGTATTGGTTCAGTAACTGTGATAAGTGTTGTTGTTGTTGTTAGGTGCCATCAAGTTGTGCCTGACTCACAGTGACCCTCATAGGGTTTTCAATGGCTGACTGTTTCGGGATTGCCTTGGGAGTGGATTGCCACGTTCTTCTCCCATTTTTGCAGTGCTGGGAATTGAAGTAGGCATCTCAGAGACTGCAGAGCGATGCTCTACCAACTGAGCTAAATCCTAGCCTGTGATAAGTGTATTATTGCTAATATAAGGTGATAATAATAGATGAATCTGGACAAGGGATATATGCAAACTCTATCTTTGCATTTTTCTGTAAATGTAGAACTCTTGTAAGATAAAACATTTTTTAAAGTCAAATTGAAAAAGCACCAACCTTTGCTTACTTTCTCTAGGCATTGATGGTGCTGTCTTGCATTCAAAGGAGATACCTTCACCCCCACTTGTTTTCCTTGGCTTCTTTATCACGGCCATGACCAGAGGCTGAAGTGTAATTGTTGCAAATGTGCCCATGTCTTTGCCCTTAGTCCATGTCTCTAAGCCATTGCTGCCTACCTGTTGGAGATTTCTCCCATGAGGCAGGCCTTTTTATACCTGTTCTAATCCGGTAGCTCCCAAACTTCCTCAGCCAAGATACCTCTGTAGAGTATTTCTCCAGCTTGGTGGTTTTCCAAATTCAGGCCCTGCCCAGCTCCCCAGGAGACCCAATGTGCAGCCCAGGTGAAGAACCACTGCGGTGTACTCCTCCCCTTGGCCATCATCCCTGCTGCAGGTGCACTACCTGTCATACTACCTCCAACTCTGTCCTGCGCATCTACTTCAGAAAGCTAGGTGATTCTGCCTTTCAACAACTTTGATAAAGAATCCCCCCAACCCCTGCCCAGCAAACAGTGTCACCTCAGCTATTCAAGAACAGAAAGCAGAGAACAGCAAAAGGTTGCTTATTCCTAGGGGTGATATTAACAATATGGAGCAATCTGAACGTTGGTGGGAGGTACACAGGTAGCCAAGGGCTTATTGTCTGATTACCAGCCCTGTTTATTTCCCTTCCCTCTCTAGTGTCTGTCAGCTTGTCACACTGTGGGGGCTGGTGTGTTGCTGCAGTGCTGAAAGCTATGCCACCAGTATCTCAGGTACTACTAAGGCCACTTATGGTGAACAGGTTTCAGCTGAGCTTCCAGAATAAGGCCAACTAGGGAGAAGACCTGGCAGCCCACTCCCGAAACAATTAGCCATTGGAAACCTTATGAATAGCAGAGAAGCACTGTCAAATAGCGTACTGGAAAATGAGCCCCTCAGGCTGGAAGGCATTCAGGAAATGACTAGGAAAGAGTTGCCTCTTAAAAGAAGAGTCGACCATAATGACAGGAATGGAGTAACCCCAGGGACCTCCATTTGCTGATGTGGCATGACTCAAAATGAGAACACGGTGACTGCAACAATGGGCTCTAACACAAAAAGATCATGTGAATGGCACAGTGTTGGGTAGTGTTTCATTCTGCTGTACTTAGGGTTGCTATGAGTTGGACTTGACTCCACAGCACCCAACAACAACATATCTCTAGTGTATTAGTCAGCTTGTCATTGCTTTGGTAGAGAAACTGACAGAAGCTGGCTTATGGGGGAAGAGATATTTACTGGGAGCTCACAGTTAGAGGGTTTCCGTCCACAGAGGCAGAGCAGGCATATGGCAAGGCAACAGGGCAGGCGTGGTGGCTGCAGGTGTCAGGGGCCATGGCAGACAACTTCAAAGCACGTTGGATCAAGAGGCAGAGGACAACTGGGACTGGGGCTCCGGGTAAAACAATATCCAAAGACTTTCCCCCAGGAAGCTGCTTCCACAAAGCTAGAATCCCACCTTGCTAAGTTCCATTACCTCTCAGGACTGCACCACCCACTGGGCACCAAGGGTTCAAAGACATGACATCTAGAAAATTGGGAAGAGAAAGGATGGGGAGGGACGAAAGAAAACTCACCTTTCTTACTGTGCTTGACTTGCTGAGTGTAATGGGGCTCTGAGTACCCTAGAGATAAAATCAACGGTCCCAGGAACCTTCTGTACTCTTAGCAGTTGGGGGGCATCAAGGTGTAATCTCAGAACTTTAAGAAGGAAATATGATGGAAGTCACTCCATTTGAGATTAATTTTCTCCAGGTGTTCTCTGCTGAGATTATGATTTGTACTTGTCTGATGCTTTTATATAATTGTTGCTTCTGGAAAGTGTAGTAGGAGCTCACCTTTGCCAGCCAACGGAATCAAGGGCAAATCCTGAGAAGTTCCACTGTGTCCTTCTCTAGCATGACACAGGAAAAAAAAAAATAGAGAGAGAGGTTCAGGGTGCAGGTCTTTTATTTTTTTAAACCTGGACCCCGGGAGCCAAAGAACAGACTTGCACAGGCTTATCCTCCGTCATTACTGGTCAATTGCTTTGACCTATTGGCCTTGCATCTGGCCACGAACTCCATTAGTCCAGGGACAGAGGCAGCATTGCCACACTGAGCAAATATTGATTTAACCTTCTGGTCTCCTGATGCTGTTATGAAGTCCACTACATCAGAGGCAATGTTGTTAAAAAATGGAGAACCCTTCGTTTACTCATTGTTGCTCAAAGACTGTTTATTAAAAATTGCAATAATATCATTCCACATGAATCGATGGGTATAAGGTGCCAATTTCACAAGCTAGGAGTGAAGATGTTCCTTGCTTTAAAAAGTATTAATGCCCTATTCTTTTTTTCCCATTTCCTGTGACATGCTTAAGAAGATCTTGTACTATCCATTAGTCTTGCTATAAAATATTTTTTACATTAAATAATAAGCAAAGACACAAATTAATTGGATTTATATAGTGCCTTTCTTTTCATGATTTCAAATGCTTTTCTAAATAAGTACATACATGCCCAGACTTGTTCTTCTCATCTTCTTTTCCCTGCGGTCTTTTTAAAAAAATGTTTTGATAAAATACAAACAAATTTCCAACATTAAAAATGCTTGAAGCTTTCGAGTCCAAAACAAAATATGATACCCAAGAAACAAAGACACCGATCTAAATAAACACATCTTACATTTTAAAAGTGAAGGTTGTACCTGGATTCAATCCCCAGCATTACAGAATAAGTAAAAAAAAATTATTAACCAATTAACATAAATAAAAATAAATTAAATTAACAAAAATAAAAAGGGGTGGAGATATAGCTCAGTGGTAGAGTGCTTGCCTAGCATGTACAAGGCCCTGGATTTGATCCCCAGCACTGAAAAAAAAAAAAAAACAAAGAAGGAAAAATGCTTTCCTTTGTGATCCACACAATGGTTTTTTTCCCAACATTTGCACTGTTTGCATGTGCCTGCTGACCAATGTTAATTCTGCTAAATGTTGTTGTCCCAAAGTTTTCCTTTTGAAGTTTCTAATTTGGATTGATTTGGGGAACCAGCATTCATTGTAGATAGAAGGACAAGGAAAAACTATCTTCTGCTGAACTTGTATGCACTCTATTGTGCAGTAATCATCTCAGCAAAGTCCCAAATTCTTGTAATTTTTTCACTATACCTTGTTAATGAGTTTGTGCAAATCAGTAATATTTTGGTAAATGATTCTTTTTTCACTTGAAAACGTGACTTCTGAGTGTTTGTCATAATGAATCTTTTATATTGTTTACTTATTTTTGTGGGGTTGGGGACATAATGAACCTTTTAAATGACTGTTTTATTCAAGGCAAATTCAACTGAAGAATAATTTTGCTTATTTTGAGTTGCACACTGTAATCTTGCTAGGATATTAGCTTGATGAGGCTTTGCTTTTCTGATTATGTCTTGAATTAGGGAAAGTAATATTTGCTCATATCTTTAAAAAGATTTAAACCATTTTTAAATCATTCTCTTTTATTAAAGTTTTAAAAATGTTTTTATTGAAGTATGCAGGAAAATACACAAATATAAGGGCAAAACTCTGTGAATTATAACGAAATGAACACTCCAATGAAAAACTACAAAGCTCCTGTTATAACATGCTACCACCACCCTGAAAAGTCCCTTTATCTCCAAACACAGCCATTGTCCTGACTTTTTAAATTTTATTTATTTATTTGTGTATTTGGTGGTAAGGGAGGGCTGAATCCAGGGCCTCACACACACTTTGTAAGTGCTCTACCACTGAGCTGCACCTGGAATCATTTTTTTTATTATTATTTATTTTGAGACAGGAGCTCACTAAATTACACAAACTGCTTCTGGCCTCGAACTTGCCATCCTCCTGCCTCCACCTCCCAAGTTGCTGGGATACAGGTGTGTGCCACCACACCCAGCTTCTAACACTAGTTTTGTTTTGTTTTGTTTTTTCTGTTTTGTACTTTATATAAGTGGAATGATACTGTAGGAACTCTTTTGTATCTGGCTTCTTTATTTAGCACAATGTTTGTGAAAAGTGTTTGTATCATTATGTGCAAGTAATTACATCTGTTACCACTGCTTTAATTTCATTGTGTGACTATACCACAAGTAAGCTATCTGTTCTGGTATCATAGATGTTCTTGTGTCCAGTTTGGGGCTTGTGAGGGCTAATTTAATGTGAACTTGACCTGGATATGGGGTAACCAGATACTTAATCAAATATTGCCCTGGGCATTTCTCTGAAGAAGTTTCTAGATGAAATTCACATTTAAGTCCACACACTGAGTAAAACAGATTGTCCTTCCTTATATGGGTGGGCCTCTTCTAATTAGTTGAAGGCCTGAATAGAACAAAAGGGCTGGTTTTTCCCCCAGGTAAGAGAGAATGCCTCCCACCTCACAATTTTTAAACTGAGACAATGATATTTTCCTGCTTCTGCCCTTGAATTGAAGCGTCAGTTCATTCTGGGTTTCCGGTCTGTCAGCCTACATCACTGGCTCTGCCTGGACTCCAGCTGGCAGAGGGCAGATTGGGGACCTGTCAGCCTCCATAATCACAAAGGCCAATTCCTTATAATAAATCCTCCTAAATGTATATGCTGTTCTTTAGCTCAGTTGGTAGAGTGCTGCTCTGGACTCTCTGAGCCTCTCGGTTCAATCCCCAGCACCGCAAAAACAGGAGAAGGATGTGGCAATATACTCCCAAAGCAATTCTGAAGCAATCAGTCATTGAAAACCCCATGAAGGTCACTATGAGTCAGACCCAACTCGACAGTACCCAACAATAACAGAGAATTGCTAAGGCAAACTGTGGGCCAGGAATTGAGTGAGGGAGACCAGAGCAGGAGAAAATCCTCTCTTTCGCTTTTCCTTCCAGACAGGGGCACCTTTCTCTTCTACTACTCTTGGACAACAGACTCCAGACTCTTTTGCCTTCGGACTCAGGGACTTCACCAGTAACCTTCCAGGGGCTCTTGGTCCTTCAGCTTTGACTACTGGCCTCCTTTGTTTAGAGGCTTCTGCTTCTTTGGCTGAGTCAGGCTACTGAATTCTATGCCTCCCCAGGTTGCAGATGGCCATTGTGGAACTTTTCAGCCTCTGTGACTGAGAGTGCCAATCTCCTAATAAATCATATACATACCTTATACACTCAAATCTAATCCAACTTATAGAGACCCTATATATAACAGAATGAAACACTCCTTGATACTGTGCCATGCACACAATATTTTTATGTTTGAGCCCATTGGTGCAGACGCTGTGTGTCTTCTCATTTTGGGTCATGCCACATCAGCAACTGGAGGTCCCAGGGGCTTTACTCCATTCCCATCATTAAGGTCGACTCTACTTTGAGGAGGCAGCTCTTCCCCAGTTGTTTCTTGAATGCCTTCCAGCCTGGGGGGCTCATTTTCTGGTACTATATTTGACATTGCTTTTCTGGGCTTCATGTTTTCAATGGCTGTTTCAGGAGTGGGCTGTCTCCCAGGTCTGTCTTAGTCTGAAAGCTCAACTGAAACTTGTCCACCATGGGTGGCCCTGCTGGTATCTGAAATATCAGTGGCATAGTTTTCATTAATCATCGCAACACAGAAGCCCCCATAGCATGCCAAGCTGACAGACACAAGTGGGTCAGACAGTTTTAGAGGGCTACAAAATCAGATGTGGATTACCATGGTATGAGCACTGGATTCATGATTTCCACTCTTCCATCAAGAGGAGGAATGTATCTCTGCTTCCCTTGAACTTCATGGGATTTTGGTGACTAGCTTGCCTAATAGAGCCCAGTGGAAGTGATGCTCTGTGACCTCTTATTCTAGAAATAGTAGGCAATATTGTTGTTGTTGTTGTTGTTGTTAGGTGGCATCAAGTCATGTCTGACTCACAGCGACCCTTATAGGGTTTTCAGTGGCTGACTGTTTCGGTATTGCCTCGGGAGTGGGTTGCCACGTCCTTCTCCCATTTTTGTGGTGCTGGGAATCGAACTTGGGACCTCAGACACTGCAGAGCAGCGCTCTACCAGCTGAGCTAAATCCCAGCCCAGTAGACAATAGTTTCTGTATAACCCCACTTGGGGTCAAGAGTAACAAACTTCTGCCACCATATCAAAAATCTTGAGATACATGTTTTTGGAACCCTGAGTCACAATGGAGGAAGTATAGCTGGGATTGTCTAAAAATCCCTAAACTTTTTAATTGTCTAAAACTATTTGATTAGGTTAACAAAGTATTTCTACATTTTCCTCACACAGGAAGAAATGTAGTTATGTTAATTTTATTTGTTTTCATTTTTTTGTAGTGCTTGGGATTGAGTTCAGAGCCTAGCACATACCAGGCAAGTACTCAACCACTGAGCTAATTCCCTCAGCCTATGTTAGTTTTTATATTGGGAAAACAGTGAGTCTAAAAAGTCAGAAGGCTTATCTTGCCTGTTATGGCCTTCCTAACAATTAGAGTAGTATAGCTGTAGGTTTGGTTTACGAGTAAAACAACCTAGGGTAGACATTCCTGCTTCTTTCACTTATAAGCAAGGTGAAAGTGGACAATTATTCAAACTCTCTGTGCCTCAGTTTTCTTGTGTGTATAATGGGGAGAATGACCCTTCTTCACAGGATGTGGGGAAGTTCAGATTACATAACACAGTCCCTGGCATGAAGTCATCTATTACTGGCCACTGGTAGCAGTAGGAGCCGCAAGAGAGGCTGTCACCCTAGTCATGAGACAGTTTCCCGTTATTTTATCTTCTCCCAGACATTGCTGTTCTAATTAATCAGAGTTATGAGTCCTTTGTGAGTCTGAGTTGTGTTTGGATGATACAGCCTCTATTTTAATCTTCAGGTTGCAAGGAGTATGGCAAAGATAAGAGAGGACAAATTAAATACAGATGGCAGAATGGCATGGGCATAATAATATTGCCTTGTGTTTTTATAGCAAAGATTTCCCTGCCTTTATCACGTTTACTCTTTCAAAACATTATGGTGTATGTAGTTTAGGTATTTATTGGACATTTATCTAATAATGTTTTTGAGTGAGTTAACTTTCAGTGCATCTGTTGTTAGACAGTTTTTTTAAAAAATTGAAATCAAATCTATTTCTCCTGATACTTCAGCCTTTGTTCCAAATGAAAAATTTAGTCTAGGTAACTGGCAGGTATACCTCATAAATGTTGAGCTGAAAAGCACTGACTTACACTAAGAGTTTAATTTCTCTCTTTTTAAAAATTGGGCAATCTAGCACAGGACTCCAAAATATAAAATAGATGAGAATGTAGTTGTTTTGGTTAAGTAGAGTTTGTGGACCTGGAGTTCTGGCCACCAGGAAACCCCTTTGTCTTCAGCTGCTGCCAACATAGTGGCTATAGAACCTCAACTTACCCCTCTAGAGCTCTAAGAATGGAGTTTGAAACCCTGATCTGACTTGCTATGAGAACTAGCTTTCCTGCTTCCGTGAAAAAGCTACCATGTTTAAGTGCCTTCCTTCTTTGCCAGACCAATGTCTGCAAAAAGTTTTAATGCTCCCAGTAAGCACTCCTAGAAGACATCACCCTCTTATAGGGAAGAAACTAAAGAAGTGATGATTTACCCAAAGTCCCACAGGATTTGACACCTTACAATTGTCTGCCTCCAAATTCTATCTTTCTGTTGCCTCAAAATGAGAGTATCGCTAAGCTCCTTTCAAACAACAAAACTCTACAATTTCAGGATACTCTTAAAAGTATGGATCCAAGCATAAATACTGAACCAATCCTCAGAGAAGGAACTCTAAATATGAGGTAGAAAGAACGGGAATGAGGAGGAGGAACTTCAGGAGAATAGGACTGATTTTAACAAGTTAGCCTGGCCATCAGCTCTTTCTAAGTTTATTGTGGTGACAAATGGTAGTTCTGCTTGGTTTCTTACCTTGTAGTCCTTGAGTCTAGTTTATGCTGATGACCTCCTTTTTTGGGCTGTCTTGCTCTGTCCAAATTATCTGGCCTCTCACTGTGTGCAGGGCACTGCACAAAGTACATAAAGGCACAGTCCCTACCCTTAACACACTTAGACTCAGGTCGGAACATGGAGACCTACCTGCATGGACAAGAGAGAATTCATTCTACCCATGCCAGTGAGAAGCCCAGAGGAGATGATTACAGGAAGGTAGACATGAGAGAGAACACTGTGCTCTTAACTTCTAGGAAAGACTGGTAGAGGAGGAAGAGCTTCACTGAGCCTTCAGGAAAGATGGGACTTCACCATATTTAGAAGAGACCCAAGTCAACCCATAACGTGAGCAAACAGGATGATTATGGCATGAGAGCAGAAATGCAAAGAGTGATTTCCTCACAAAGCTCTGGGAAACTTTAGGATTGGAAGGCAGTGAATGAAGCATGAAAGCTGGGAAAAGGATAGAAGAGAAGAAGGAGTGGGGAAGGGATCCCCAGTGGCAAAGATTACTTGTTAGGTGACCACAGAGCCAGCAGGAGATTTTAGGCAGACTCCGGTCCCACATCCCTTGAAATCTCATGGGATACAGTTGCCCAAACAAAAGAAGAATCTTGAAAGAGTATCAATTCAATCTGCAGGAAAAAGTATTTGAAAGAAAGGAGCTGTTGCTTGGGGTTAAGAGTAACAAACTTCTGCCACCATATCAAATGATGGATTCTGATGCTGGTTCAACTTGAACCCAAAGGATAAATTGTAAAATCAGCCCTGCCAGAAAGAAGCCTTATTGTTAGGCTGTCCAAACAAAAGATATTCTCAGAGAATTCTCCTGATCATCTACAAGAATGTGCATCACGGTCAAAAATCTCCAGGGGACAAATAATTCTATTTCAGGGATACCACAATAGCTTCTTGAATTATCAGGGAGTTTTAAGGGGAAGCTCTCATAATTACCATGCAGAAATGGGCCAAGAAAGAGGTGCTGTGTGTCTTGACTCCTGGGCGCTGAGTTCTTCCAGCAGTCTCTACTAGGTTGCCTCGGTCATTTGAAGGATAATAGGTCCTTACTGCTCGCCAAATATACAAATTCTGACTTCAGTAAAAGCAAAGCAGAATGTACACAGAAAAACTAAAATTAGAGAAAATTCAGTAAAGGGAGGCTTGTCACTTACAAATGTAGATAATTACTGACCTCACCTTACAAAAGAGACATGGAACAAAATGAAAAGTCCAGGAAGAAACATAAGAACACACTTGTATGCTCAAGATAGTGTCTCCAATAACTGTGGAAATTTGAACTTCTTAAAAAAAGATGTTGGGACATCTAAGAAGCCATCTGGAAAAAATATAAGATCAGGTTTATACTTCCTGCAGAATACCAGGAAAAACTCCAAATGGGTTAGAGTTCTTTGTGTAAAAAGTGAACCTGTGTTCATTTTTCTGAGAAACTTTGTGTGAATGTCCAATCTAGTGGTTGTAAAGCCTTTCTGTGACTCAATATTCAGAAGTAAAGGAAAAGATCAATAAACCCGTCCAAGTATAAATGAAACATTTTGTGTATGGAGCAAAACATGTTACAAGCAAGGCCAAGAGGCAAAGAACCAACTGGGAGAAATTTCTGTACCTTTCATGAGGAAGGGACTGAGCTACCCTAGTAGTTAAAGCACTCACAAAATAAACCAACAAGAAGACTGTTAGGAAATGGGTGAAATGCACAGACAAATCACAAGGAAAGGAAGGAAATGGCTTTTCAACAAATGGAAAAAAGTTTCACCCAGACTTTCAGTAAGAGGAATTCAGACTACAATTATAATGAGGTATTTCTCACTTGCAGATGGTTGAGCACTCCACGGGTGAAACAATACCCTCTGAGGGCTGGGCTGGAGCCTCTGATACTTCACCTAGTGCAGGTAGGAGTTGAAATGCTGCAACCTCCATGGAGGGAGGTCAGCAACATCTAACAATATTACATACGTATTTATCTGTTCCAGAAGGTCCTACAAAAGGCACCTCCACCAAGATAGAAAATATTTGCCCAAAGCCATTAATTGCAGGGTCATTTGCAACAGCAAATTATTGAAAATAGTCACAGGATGCAATTTTGTGAAAATGCCATAATGAATCTTACTATATTGTGTGCAGGTAACACACACACACACACACACACACACACACACACACACACACACACACCACTACCTCAATCCATTCCCAAAGTCATGCTGAAACAATCAGCCATTGAAAACCCTATGAATAGCAGAGAAGCACTGACAATAGCGTTTTGCCTGGTGTAGGTAGGGTCGCTATGAGTGGGACACCAACTTGATGGCACCTAACAACAACAACTTACAAAACATCATAGCTTAGCTTAGTGTAACTTAAAAATACTCAGAGCACTTATGTTTACGTGGATCTGAGTAAGACCATCTCATGCAAATCTTGTTTTATAACCAAGTGTTGAGTATTTCATGTAAATTATGGAATACTATACCAACAGTTCCCCACCTGTCTGTCAGCTTGTCATGCTGTGGGGTCTTGTGTGTTACTGTGGTGCTGAAGCTATGCTACTGGTATTTCAGATCACCCATGGTAGACAGGTTTCAGCTGAGCTTCCAGACTAAGACAGACTAGGGAGGAGGACCCAGCAAGCCATTCTCAAAAAAATTCGCCATTGAAAACCCTATGAATAGCAGAGAAGCACTGTCAGATACAGTGCTGGAAAATGAGTCTTCCAGGCTGGAAGGCATTCAAGAACCGACTGGGAAAGAGTTGCCTCCTCAAAGTAGAATAGACCTCAGTGATGGGAATGGGGTAAAGGCCCCAGGACCTCCATTTGCTGATGTGGCATGACTCAAAATGAGAAGCAACATAGTGGCTATAACAGTGGGCTCAAACATAAAAAGATTTTGTGCATGGCACAGTCATGGGTTTTACTTCATTCTGCTGTACATAGGATCTCTATAAGTCAGATCTGACTTGACGGCACCTAACAAAAGCAACAACATACCAACAGTGAAAAACAGCACCATCTTGTTGTTGTTAGGTGCTGTCAAGTTGATCCTGACTCATAGTGACCCTATGTATAACAGAATGAAACACTCCTCGACACTGTGCCATGCACACGATCTTTTTTATGTTTAAGACCATTGTTGCAGACACTGTGTCAATCCATCTCATTGAGGGTCTTCATTTTTTTCATTGACTCACCACTCTCCCAAACATGATGTCCTTCTTAAGGGATTGGTCCCTCCTGACTACATGTCCAAAATATGTCAGATGCAGTTTAGCCATCCTTGCTTCTAAGGAGCACTCTGATTGTAACTCTTCCAGGATGGATCTATTGGTTCTTTTGGCAGTCCATGGTATATCCAATATTTGTCTCCAGCACCATAATTCAAGAGCATCAATTCTTCTCCTGTCTCCTTTATTCCTCATCCAGATTCATTGTGGAAGGACCTACAAATTCTAGGGACAAGAGGTAGCCCTGAGGTCAAGTGACCTGCAGCTGAGGAAGGAGAGGGCCTCAGGAGGGACACCCTTTTCTTTACGACACATCTCGCAGATTAGGTTCCAGTTTCCCACACTATGCAAACCCTGGAAACAGAGAGGTCTCACAGAGGACCCAGAAGGGCACTCCAGGGCAGTGTGGTGGGCAGAGGAGGCGGCCCAAAGAACATTTTCCCTGAGACCCAGAATTCAAACTCAGTAACCTTTAGCCTCCATTGTCTGCTTCCTCTGCAGCATGATTTCCTTTCCTTTCTGGAATTCTCCAGAAACTTCTATGAATGAGTTTAGATTCTTCTGTTTGCTTTTGACTTTTGACTAAGAAAAGTGATTCCATGTCTGCAACAAGGGAAAAAATGAGCTTTGAAAAGTGCCTGCAGGAGATGTTTAAGTTTTTGAGCTCTGTGTGGAGGTTATTGGGGACCAGACCTGGGATTATTTGTTCATTAATTTTTTTTTTTGTCTCAGGAAGAGGCAGAGACAGAGTCACCTGTTGGTTCCTGGGACTGCCAAAGGTGTCTGCCGATACACAGAGAAGGGCTGGGGGTTCCAGACAGGAAATGAGAAGTAACTCTTTGGTCTCAGCTCCAAACTCACTTCTGGTAGACACTGAATCCAGGTCTCATAATCTTTTTTGAGGGTTGGAGTGTTGACTAATTAAGAAACAAAACAAAACAAAACAAAACAAAAAACAAAGGCTGATAACAAAAAACAACCAAAGACAACCATCAATAAAACTATAATGTTTAGGTAAATCAATCTTGAAACTAGACTCATTTCTTCAGTCATTATTAATTCAATGTATCAAATATGTATTGAGTACCTGTTACATCAGCCTACATTCTAGTGGTTAAAGACAGACTGAGAAACATTCAGGTAGTTATCGTGGTTGAAGGGAGAAGTAAAACAAATCAGAAATGTTTTCAGGTTTTTGTTTATTTGTTGTTTCTTTTTTAGTACTGGGGAATTGAACTCAGGGCCTTATGTATGCCAGGCAAGTGCTTTACCACTTAGTTGCACCCCCAGCTCTTTTTTATTTTTATTTTTATTTATTTGTTTTTTCCAGTACCAGAGGGTTGAACCCAGGCCCTTGCACATGCTAAGCAGGCACTCTACTACTGAGCAGCATGCCCTGCCCCATTTTTCATGTTTATTTTGAGACAGGGTCTTGCTAAGTTACACAGGCTGCCTCTGGCCTCCAACTTGTGATCTTCCTTCCTCAGTCTCCGGAGTCACTGGGATCATGGGCATATAGCACTGCACCCAGCAGCTTTTAGGTTCAAAAGGTTGTTAGGACTCTTAGAGGTCATTTCATATTTACCCCTCATGGTGCAGATTAAGAAACTGAAGCCCAGAGAAGCTCTGCCCAAAGGCATACCGCTAATTAAGGGCAAAGACTAGAATAAGCACCAGGTCTCCCAAGTCCAAGTTCAGCCTTATTTCCATCACAAACTGCTGCTTTAGGCACCACTCTGCAGTGTATGGGAGAGGAGGAGGAAGCTAGAAAATAATGTATTTATGTGGTACGGTGGAAAAGGCGAGCTGATGACTTAGTTTTCCCCTTAAAATTCTAGAAGAAGAGCTTTCTTGGAGGACAGGTGCTGGCTGGGTGGAGAGAATGCATTTAATTAATCATTTTATGATTCACTCAAAAATATGGGCTCCTTGGATTAACATCCATTAGGATCTTGAAGGAAGGCTTCAGTATACTTCACTGCACTAATAAAGATGAGTCACCTTACCATCTTATACAGGTTTCCTCTTCAAAATATGTCCCTCTGAATTAAAAGGCCTAGCTATCCTGGTTGAACTTGGATTCACTTGGTCTCTATGGCAACCACAGCAAATCCCCACAAGTCACAGGAAAAGGGCACTTGACATCTCGAAGCACAAGAGACAGACGCATTAAATCACATCCATTCCTGTGGCGGCTGGAAGGTAGAATAAGAGAGAAACTCCTGGCAGACACACATTCCTGAGCTGCAGAATAAAGACCTTTCTGTGCCCAGCCCGATACTGTAAGCCGTCGCTGAGTTCAAGAGTCATTCGTGAATATTGCTGCTTTTAAGTGACAACTTCCACTTGCTCTCTGACACTCTCCTTGACCTCTCTTACCTCAAATGCAAGCAGAGTGAGATCTGGTTGTAATTCCTATCTATCAGAAAGTAGTCTGGCTGCAGAATAAGGCAGGTAAGCCAAATGAGCAATGGTTTAAACACACAAGCTTTTATTCTTTCACATAAAATATCTGGAGGAAGGCACCTTGCATCTAGAGCTGCTTAACAAAGACTCCAAGGAAATAAGGCTCCTTTTAGTAAACTACTCCACCTTCCATAGGGGATTACTCTTCGTGGTCCAAAAGCCAACACCACCTCATTCCAGGTAGCAGAATTAGATCATGCAGAAAGAGCACCAAGTATACACTGGTTTTTAAGGAAGTTGCCAAGCAACTTTTTTCTTTCTTTTTTTTTTTTTTTTTTTGCAGTACACGGGAGTAGAACCCAGGGACTCATGCATGCTTTTTGCAAGTGCTCAACCACTGAGCCGTTCCCCCAGCCCATTTTTCACTTTGTATTTTGAGACAGGGTCCCGCTAAATCAGGTAAGCTGCCACTGGCCTTTAACCTGTGATCCTCCTGCCTCTGCCTCCCGAGTTACTGGGATCAAAGGTGTTTGCCACAGCTCCTGGCTGACTTTTCAACTTTGACCCCAGTATCTCCCATTGACTCATTGACCAGGACTTAATTTTTCTTTTTATTTCCTTTTTCTATTTTTCTTGGTACTAGAGATTTTTTGTTATTGTTGTTTTATGTAACCCAGGCTGTCCTGGGTCCCATCTATAGACCAGACTGTCCTTGAACTTGCGTCTATCCTCCTGCCTCAGCCTCCTGGGCACGGGGCTTACAGGTGTGCACCACCGTGCTTGGCGGTGCTGGAGATTGAACCCAGGGCCTCATGCCCTCTACCCACGCTCTCCACCACTGAACTATGCCCCCAGCCTGGACCAGCTCTTAATTCCTTGGTGACACCCAGTGGCAGGGAAGGTAGAGAAATACAGTCTTTGTTTCTGAGACCATTGTGCTCATTTAAAAGCAGGAGTTTTATTATAAGGTGGAAGGTGAGCATGGATGCTTAGGGCACCTACAGCCACTTTAATGCCTCTCAGTACAGGCTGTAGCTTGGTTTTGGTCCCAGCTCTAGTCTGTAAATGCACTGGTTGAATGGCTTCTTCTTTCTTTCTTTCTTTCTTTCTTTCTTTCTTTCTTTCTTTCTTTCCTTCTTTCTTTTTTTTTTATTCTTTATGCAGCACTGGGAGGTTGAGCCCAGGGCCTTGCACATACTTGGCAAGAGCTCTACCACTGCACTGCACTTCTAGTCTCTTTTTTATTTTATTTTTTATCTTTAGACAGGGCCTCGCTAAGTTACACAGGCTACCTCTGGCCTCGAACCTGCCATCCTCCTGCCTCCACCTCTTGAGTCACTAGGATGACAGGCATGAGCCACCTCACCTGGATCTTGAAATGTTTTTCTTATAATGTTGGACCAATGACCCTAAGGTGGAGAGATTATACCTTAGTGCAGAGGCAGTTGTACAATGACATCATTAGCCAGCGAGACTCGGGGCCTCTGTGGCATGACTTTGTAGATGTCCCCAAGCGGTTCTGGGCTCCTGGACTCTCAGCATCCCAAGGAGGAGTGGGTCCAGGCTGGGGCATACATGAGTAAAGCATGAGGCAAAGGGTGCCACCTTCCTCCTGCAGACATACTGCTGGAGCCCAACGGTCTCAGCTCTGTGCCGGCTGTGAGAAGAGGGTGCGGAGGCTCAGGTTCATGGGAGGCTGGGTGCAGGTACAGCATCTCCCGCTGGGTTATTTATGGGATAATCCTGTTTCTGTCTCTCCAGGATTAGAGGGGGTCAGATCTGCAGGCAGTCTGGGCTTACAGTCTCCAGGAAGGCAGGCCAGCGAGGAGACTTGGCATCAGAATATCCCCTTTCAGCTTTGGAGGTTCAAAAGAGACTTCTAAATTCTGCGCAGATATGATGGGTTGTCAGAAAGGGATTTTGTGCCTCAACGCAAGCGAGTGATTCTGCCTCAAGCAACAGATTTGGGGGAAATGCTCGCTCACAAGGACATGAGTCAATTTTCTTGGCCATTAAGTTTCAGTTCTGTCTGGGGACAGGAATGGGAACCACAGAACAAGGGAAGGAGGCGGTGAGAGGGGTCTGGACCTGCTGCCATGGGCTCAGCTTAGAAGGCAGGTGTCACCGAACCCCCAGACTGGCTTGGCAATTTTGTGCTCTGAATTTTCCTTGGGTTCTGAGCAGCATCAAGGACTTGGTGATGCAGACGAGGAAAGGGCGTGGAGTGACTGAGGAAATGGGGCTGAGGTGGCTTCTCATAAGCCCATGGCCACCGAGACTGAGAAAGATCAGAATGTGCCACCTCAGAAGGAGCCACAATTGGGATAAGGAGTCTATTGAACTGAAGGCAATTGAGAAACAGAAGATGCAGGGAAAACTCCAAAGGCAAAGTATCCATTCCCCTCTGAGATGCCGCATCCCCACATCCACACCAGGGGAAGTAAAGGGACTTCTTGCTGGGGAACATGAGGTTAAATTCCCATAAACAAATCTTCTAAAATAAACCTCACCTTTTGTTACATCCCCACACACATGTGCCATCCCATAATTACTGCCCCTGGAAGCCCAAGCTCTATCCATTTTTTTTGTTTCTCTTCCGCAAATTTATTGTTCTTTGTTGAAATGGTATATAAGCTCACAGGCCTTGTAGTTTCTTTGCATTTTCACTTCCTATTCTATGAGACCCCTGTGCCCACATAAAAAAATTTACAATGGATACCTTAAATAAAACTTGCAGCCGAGGACATACCTGTAATCCCAGTGACTCTTGAGGATGAGGCAGGAGGATGGCAAGTTTGAGGCCAGAGGCAGCCTGAGCAACTTACTGAGACCTTGTCTTAAAATTTTAAAAACTTAAAAATAAGCCAGGCACAGTGGTACAGGCCCGTAATCCCAGCAACTTGGGAGGCAGAAGGATCGCAAGTTCAAGGCCAGAGGTAGCCTATGTAACTTAGTGAGAGCCTGTCTCAAAATAAAAAGTAAAAAAAATGGGCTAAGGGTGCAGCTCAGTGGTAGAGTACTTGCAAAAGCATGTGTGAATCCCTGAGTTCAACCTCGAGTACTGCAAAGTAAATAAATAAATAAAATAAATTAATTAAAAATAAAAAGTCCTGGGGGGTAGCTCAGTGGTAGAGCACTTGCCTAGAATGTGCAAGGTCCTAGGTTCTGCCCCCTAGTACTGCAAAATAATGACAAAAAGAAAGTATGCTCTTTTTGTCTGTTAATGTGACTTTTGGCAGCTTAAGTTGCAGAGCTCTAGTCATTGAAGATAAAAAGGTAGAGGAAAATGTTTTCTCCTCCCCTGTAGGGCATGGGGGCAGCAATGTTTGCTTGGGGATCCTCGGTGGTAGAGGTAAGAGGCTGGGTGACAGAGGGCTGGAGCTTAGTGTTAGGGACAGGACGATGTACCACCATGAGCAAACACAGGTGGATGAGCAGGTGCCAGCAGGTGCCAACATGTACACAGGCCAGTGAACCGGGTTGGCAGGTTCTGTCAATGCTGGGACATCTTATCAACTTCCCCAACTTCCTCAAGGTTAGACAGCACACTGGGACGAGAGAGGAACAAGTCCTAAATTGACAGTATTAGTTGCTGAAAACTATGAAACCTCAGAATTGACCAGAGCGAGTCAGAAACATCAGTCTTGACAAGACAAAAGCCAAGTTCAATTATGATAAAGCACTGACTGCTCCGAACTTGTCAGCCTCAAGGTCATGGCATGAGACACTTGAGCTTGCTACAAAATCATATATCAACTAGCTAATTCAAAACCCAAACCCAAACCAATGGGCTTCTTTTTATATCTATGTGGATACAACCATGAGAGAAAAATGTTATCAATTCTGGGAGGGTGTCAGATGAATGGAGAGAATTATTGAGAGGTTTCTTATAAATCTTTATGAACAATCTTTTTTTTTTAACAGTGGACAGAATTAATCAAATACTATTTAATCAGATCTTATTTGTGTTTGTGGATGAGCAATTTTAGAGAAGCCTAGTTAAATAAGGATCTTCTAAGGAGGAAATAATCAGCTACCAAGGACCCCTACAGACAAGAGGTGTCCCCCACTACTTCACAAGCTCCCCACAAACTCTAAAACCTTACTGGTTAGTTTCCAAGACAGACTCTGCTAGTCTGCTCAGCAGCTCCTCGGGGCTCCCACAATTTTGTGTTGTCTCTCTGTTCACAACATCTTGGGGAAAGCTGAGTACCCCCCTACAGAATGATCCCGGGCACAGTACTGAACTGGCATCTTGGCAGAGTTTCCCTCGCATGTGTGCATTGGCATCTTATGCCTTCATGGAATTGCATTCTCCAGCTATGCGGGAAAAGCATTTGCAAATAACCTTGGTGGAGTTTACCAAGTGGGCTTCTGCCTCTGGTTCCTTAACTGAGAATGATGCCCTCTACCTACTGGCTGTGAAATTCGGGCTTATGATATCAGCTCTCTTAAACTTTATCTTCTCGTGCATAAAATTGGGATAGCCATACTTTCTGCACAGACATGTTGTAGGAACCAATATAAATCTCAATACCAGGCCAAGAGTGGGTGCTTTTTTTTAATTGTAAATTTTTAATGTACAACTTAATGTGTTTCATTCTGACATGCATTTCATTGTGACATTTCCATATATGCATTTTGTTGTACATTGCACAGATAAGTTCCCCCTTACCCTCTTGTGTACTTCCTCCCCCCATCTTACCCCCCCACCAAAGACCTCTCTTCCATTTGCATGTCTTTTTGTGGTAATATATTTCTATATATCCTTGGATCACAATTATGTTCAAGATCGAAACCTTTTCTGTAGTGTACTATCTTTTTCCATTGTCAGTACTATTACATGAATTTTCTAGCCCATCCATACTCTTAAACTTTGTCTTCTCATGCATAAAACTGGGATATCCATACTTTCTGCACAGAAATGTTTTAGGAACCAATATAAATCTCCATACCTGGCCCATAGCTCTTCTAGAGTGGAGAAGGCCTGAGAGTTTTCTCTAATCTTGACTCCTACTGGGATCTTGAAATAGAATTTACTGAAGGTTGGTTATAATCTCTGTTGTATTTTCAGTCCATTCATAAACTTTTATTTTATTTATTTATTTTTTTTTTGAGACAGGGTCTCACTAAATTACATAGACTACCTCTGGTCTCAAAACTGTGATCCTCCTGCCTCCACCTCCCCAGCCCCTGGGATTACAGGCATGTGCCATGGTGCCCAGCCATCCATAAACCTTTATATCCATACATTGCTCTTTATTGTTAATGGATCTGAATATTTAGGAGGAATATTGGGAGGACTTGATTATCTCAAGAGGAAAAATGATTTGTCAGTCAGATAAGTGTGTCCGAGATATAGGAAATCAAATTGACATGTAAGAACCCACAGTTTCTATGGTAAAAATTGAATTATGTTAGGCAAAAATCAGAGAACTATTGCTAACTTCCCAATGAATGCTAAAAATAGGTAAGATGCTGTGATTTCATTATCTGGAGCAGGGGTGAGGAGATTTAGAAAAAAATATCTAGCTGAGGGCCACTCAAAGTCAATCAAGGTTTATTTAAAGAAGTAGCAACTAAGTGTAGTGAGTTAATACAAAGATAGCCTGCAGCCATACCACTGTGGCGTCCAATCCCATCAGATCTCAGAAGCTAAGCAGGCTCGGGCCTGGTTAGTACTTGGATGGGAGACCGCCTGGGAACACCAGGTGCTATAGGCTTAGGAGAAGGACCCAGCAGCCCACTCCCAAAACACAATCAGACATTGAAAACCCTATGAATAGCAGAGAAGCACTAATAATACTGTTTTGCTTGTTGTATGTAGGGTCGCAATGAGCTGGACACTGACTGGATGGCACCTAACAACAACAACAATACAAAGATACAGAAAAAAAAAAAACAGAAATAATTTCCTACATCGGCCATTAAAATAAAGGACACAGAACATAAAATGCTATTCAATAAATACAGGAAAAAAATAAAACCATATATTGAAAATTTTGATTATCCGGAGCCCTTTTAAAAAGAAGCTGATAGCTGACTTTTCTATATAACTCAGGATTTATACCTACAAGTAATAATGTTTTTAAGCCTTTAAATGGAAAGCTCTTTCAAACAGATCCCCTTCCTTGAAAAAATCTTAGAACAGCAGTATGAAGAACAATTTCACCTCTTCTTGATTTGGAGTCTCAATCAATTCATATTACTATCAGTTATTAGAGAGCCCTGGGTTAATAAAATGGCACCCTCAATATCAGCATAGGTGCTGAGAGCTAGTTGCCTCTGTAGTGGTCCCAGATTTCTGTGTTTGTTTTCTGTAGTGAGTTAATACAAAGATAGCCTGCAGCCATACCACTGTGGCGTCCGATCCCATCAGATCTCAAAAGCTAAGCAGGCTGTCTGGCTGTCACCCTTCTGACTGCTGTCCATCTGTAGTACCTTTATCTCTTTTGTTGTTGTTAGGTGCGGTTGAGCCAACCCTGTGTACAATAGAATAAAACACTTCCTGACACTATGCCATGCCCTGCGCTATATCTGACAGTTCTTCCCTGCTCTTCATAGGGGTTTTGATAGCTGATTGTTTCAGGAGTGGGCTGCCTGGTTCTTTTCCTAAGCCTACAGCACCCAGTATTCCCAGGCGGTCTCCCATCCAAGGACTAACCGGGCCGACCCTGCTTAGCTTCCAAGATCAGATAAGATTGGTGATTGGTAAATCAGATCCAAGTTTGTCAGTTATTTGTAAACTATGTAAATTACGATAATTCTGAAAGATCATTTGAGAAATTCAGAGGACTGCATATGAACTTTAGTGACTGGACTTTTATATTTTAGTTATTCAGAGACTTTTAGTTTTTGTTCTGCTAGTTCTGGACGATGCCTTTATATCAATTGATGCATCATACAATAGAGATTTCCTAATCCATAAAGTGTTACATGAATATAAAGTAGTGGGAGACTCTTCAGGAATTTTTGTATACCCTGCACTTAGGCCCCAGTCAGGCAGCTGGTGGCACCAGCTGGCAGCACCTGTCCTCATACTGGTTACTTTTACTATGGCGCGTGGTGAACACAGATCACCTTGGCAGTGGAGGAAGATAATGTATCTGGACCCGAGATTGCATGCTGAGGAGTGGCAGTTGTCTAATGTCTGATTTTTGCAATAAGCCCAGCAGAGCATCTTGACCACAAGGCTGTCCCAGCACCAATCTTGTCGGATGGGTTGGAAAGTGTTTCCAAGCAGAACCCTCCGATCTCCCTGGAGACAGGTGGGCCTGGGGCACCTGCTGGACCCATCGGGCTACTCTCTTCTTGCCTTGGGCAGCCTCAATGGCTTGCCTCACCTTGCTGCACAAATATCATTTCTATGTATGCAAGTCACAGAATGGAAAATATGAGGAGTCCTGATGTTATACAGGATTTGCAAGGTGCCAAGCCTGGGGCCATGACCGGCTACAGCTTGACCTGTTATCTCTCGGCATGCTTTGCTGAGAATGCACTTTTTCTTCCTTGTCACAGTACACAGGAACATCGATCCAACTGGGTGATCTGAAAGTTCCCTCTTCCCAAGCCATTGCCCATGCCTCCATGAGGTAGACAAGTTGGTCCTAATATGGGAAAGTTTTTAAAAGATTAAATCCATTCATTCAGGCTGGATATGGTGGCACACACCTATAATCCCAGCACTCTGGAAGCTGAGGCAGGAGAAGCATGAGTTCAAAGACTCTGTCTCAGAAAAAAATAATCCATTCATTCAACCTGTGTTTATTTGGCACACTGTGATAAACCCCAGAGACAGAAAGCTCAGAAACAAAGGATCCCTGCTCCAGTGAACTAGGGAGGGACTCAGATAATCACTCTATCATGGGATAAAGGAAAGCTGCACACTGTCCTGTCTTTCAAAGGTGGACACCTACCTGTCCAGCTCTCTACCCCATCCCAAGCAGGAGATGGACACAGCATGACAAGACCCCTCAGCTCTCTAAATGCCTCATGGCTGGGGTATCTGTGTCATCATCCTACGTGATGTAACATCTTATGTGATTGAAGAATCATGAGTTCATTCAATTGCCAGTCACCCATTCTGTCTCCCCTACGTGTCTGTCAGCTTGCCATGCTGTGGGGATTTGTGTGTGGCTGTGATGCTCAAAGCCATGCCACCAATATCTCAGGTAACAGCAGGGCCACCCATGGTGGACAAGTTTCAGCTGGCTTCCAGACTGAGACAGACTAGGGAGAAGGATCTGGCAGCCCATTCCTAAAATAATTAGCCACTAAAACCCCTATGAGTAGCAGAGAAGCACTGTCAAATACAGTGCTAGACAATGAGTCCCCCAGGCTGGAAGGCATTCAAGAAACAACTGGGGAACACTTTCCTCCTTAAAGTAAAGTCAACCTTAATGATAGGAATGGGGTAAAGCCCCTGGGATTCCAAAATGAAAATCAACACAGTGGCTACAACAATGAGCTCAAACATAAAAAGATCGTATGCATGGCACAGGGCTGGATAGTGTTTCATTCAGTTGTATATGGGGCCACTATAAGTTGGATCCAACTTGATAGCACCCAACAACAATATATCCTATCTGGAGCTTCAGGTGCCAGGCTCCTGAGGTCCCCACCATGTTGGACAGATTTTCCCAAGTTACTGGACAGCAAGTTTACTGATGGCTCCTCTCACTGCACAGTGACAGATAAGAGGCCAGAGAGAAAGAGGGCCTGCCAGCAGTATTCCTCTTGTTTGCATTGTGCCTGCCACCAAAACAGGTTGCTACACCTGAATCCGTACCCCTAGATTAAGTGAAGATTGTAGTTGAGAAAGATCTGGCATGGGACACACTGAGTTTTTAGTACCTATGTAAGCTTTAAAAAAAATGTATATATATATACACATACATGTCAGCTATGATACTAGTAACTTTTGACCTACAGGATGGAAGGAAATCAAGCAAGTAAACAAAGCCATGTCTAATGATGGCATCTTAATTGCTTTGTTTTGAAAACATAGGAACATTTTGAACTTCCAGAGGAAATGTGTTTTCCGCACAACCTAAAGGTTGTGGCTTCCTTCTTATACAGAGCGATTAGAGATTTCATTCCAGAAAAACTTAAGAAGGCTTTGTCCTCTGAATGCCTAAAATTTCTAGAGTTGAGCCTGGATTTATCCTTTCAATCCAATAGTAATCATAACCAGTGTTAATTGAGCATTTGTCAGGGATTGTGCAGATGTTTACATAAATTGTCTTATTAATATGAAATGCAGGGTGTGGTTGAGAGTCAAATTTTATATTGCATTAGTCTGTCTCACAAATGTGATTGCATGATAAAAGATTCAAGAGATACAACAAAAAGACAAACAGGCTGTCTCTGACTGCAGTGTGGCATCGCAGTTGTCTTAGTCATTATTTGAATCAAATACGTACTTTGGAGAACATACTCATTACCCCTCCAAGACCAGGAATATTGAAGTCCATGTGATTCAAGGACAGCAGCTGTGTCTATAATCATTCAGATTTTACTTTGCACTTTATGGAACCCAATAACGCACTGGGGCTGGGGTTTAGCTCAGTTGGTAGAGTGCTGCTCTGTGCTCTTTGAGGCCCTGGATTTGATCCACAGAACTGCAAAAACAAGAGAAGCCTTTGGCAGCCCACTCCTGAGAACCCTTTGAATAGCAGAGAAGCACTGATATAATGCTGGGCATGGTACAGTGTTAGGGAGCATTTCCTTCTGTTGTGCGTAGGGTCACTAAGACTTGGACCCAACTCGACAGCACCTAACAACAACAATAATGCAGCAGTGAACTTGGGTTTCCCATGTTGAGAAAAATATTTTTCCTGTGAGGTTTTACAAGGTAAAGATTTTCAGTCACTCTGAGCAGAGTGCTGTGGCTTTGCCAGGAAAGTTTCAGTGTCTGGAATGTCTAAAGTACAGATACTTATGAATTAATGATTATTCCATCCATTCAACAACTCCAGAGAATTGTGTTGAAAACAAGAAGGTTCTGTAGAGGCTTGGAGACCAGAAAGCAGCCACCAAGTTCTGCCTTTCCTTCTCCCAGGGCAGCCAGTTCACCTGACTTCAGGCGCAGTGGTCCCCTTTCTGTCCCTCAGATACATCAGGTTGAGTCTTGCCTCAGGGCCTTTGCACCTGCTATATCCTCTGCCTGGAAGGCTCCCCTGCCTCAGCTCTTTTTAAGCCTAGTTATTCTCATTCTCCAGTTCGTAGCACAAAAATCAAGATGCTTTCCCTGACTGCTAGCTAAAGTATATCTTCCCAAGCTAGAGCATTTATTCTAATCTATAACAATCTTGTGTGGTTCTCACATATCTGACTGTGTGTGCATGTGCCATCCATGATGGCAGCATCTGTGTCCTTCTCGTTCCCCATTGTCTCCTCACTGCCCAGCACAGTGTTTAGCACATAGTCATTGCTAAATGTGTATTTATTGAGTGAATTAATCAGTGAACAAATGAATAATTTTGAATCTATTTGCTAAATTAATAATATTGAAAATTAACAAAATGGGACATTATGAGTTAGCATGTAAAACTTACTACTATTGTTCCTCCAAAAAAATATGCCCTCAGAGAATGCAGCTTGTGTGGGAGCAGGAGATGACTTCCAAGAATTAAAACTGGCTGGGGCATAAAAAGTGGAAATAAAACTGGCATGGTGGCCTCCACCTATAATCCCAGCACTCCGGAAGCTGAGGCAGGAGAATCTCATGTTGGAGGCCAGCCAGGGCTACTTAGGGAGCCGTGTCTTAAAGCATCAAAAAAAAAAAAAAAAAAAAGAAAAGAAAGAAAAAAAAAGAAAAAATGGAAATAACAATATTGTTATTGCTGTTGTTGTTCAGTGCCATGGAGCAGGGTCCAACTCATAATGACCCTGTGTACAACAGAGGAAACACTCCCTGACATGGTGCCATGCCTGGCACTACATCAGTGCTTTTCTGGTATTCGTAGGGTTTTCAATGGCTGATTGTTTTTCAGAGTGGGTTGCCAGGTCCTTCTCCCAAGCCTGCAGCACCTGGTGTTTCCAGGCGGTCTCCCATCCAAGGATTAACCATGCCTGATTCTGCTTAACTTACAAGATCTGATGGCATCGCACACCAGGGTGGTACAGCTATACACAGGAAATAGCAATGTGGACATATTGAATTTCCCTCTGTAAAAATATAAGGGCAGTCAGCTTGCCTTGAATAATCTTTAAGTCTGAAAATAATCCATCTATCAAAATCCTATCACTCATCACTGTTTCCCACTCCCAGCATGTAAGACTTATCTTGAAAAAATAGAAATGTCCGCCCACATTCCTGATGGCCTTATGTTTCCCATAAAAACTTGGGTTGGAGAGGCAGGGTAGAAAGTCTCAGGGAGAAGGCACTTAAAAGGGTTCTTTCAGAGCTTCCAAATCCCCTGGTCCACTTTCAGGGGGAAACTTCTGCCTTCTGCAGACATGAGCAGGAGCTACCAGGAGAAAAAGCAGTCATGGATAAATCTGACAGGAAGAGGAGAGATGGATCTCGGTTCTGAGCAGCAGGCTGTGAGATTTTGCTAGAATGTGGGCTTCTGGGAGAGGGAGGGAAGCTGGGAGGCGTGTGAAAGAGGGATCTGCCAGGGATTGAGAGGCTGAGTGAAAGGCAGGGGTGGGAGCTGCAGTTGGCTGAGAACATTGACTGTAGCTCACAGTTGGAATTCTCCAGAGCTTAAGGACAAGGAACTCGAAAGTGGCCTCAACTATGCAGAGAGAAGAAAGATGATGACTCTTAAATTGTCCAGTGTCGAGCTGAGGGAGTTGGTGGCTTTAGATGTCATGGTTCCAGTTTCACTGACTTTGTCTCTGAAGAGTTGGCCATCTCCTCCGCCATGTCTTGAGGGCCGCTAGAGGTGCACCATGTGCTGTGCCTGCTGAGAAGGAAGAACGCACTTCTGGCTGAGGATCAGGAAGGATCAGCAGGAAAGCTGGCCCCAGGGATGGGTGGGCTTTTACTGGACAGAGAGCAGAAGGAATTGTGGGAGTTGAACAGCAAGGGCCAGGTCGTGGAAAGAGAAATGGAGGGGCAGTTGTTAAAGGCTGTTGTGGAGACCTGCTGGATTTGGGTGGGGAGAGAGGAGGTTCTCAGGCCACTGGGGACCATGGAGGGAGGCAGTGTTCTCGCCAAGGAGCGAGAAAAAGAAAAAAAGAGTGAAAAATGGAGGCTGATTGCAAAGGAGACATGCTTGGAAAATCCCACTTGTGCCAAAGATTGATTGGCTTTTCCTTCTCCAGGCTTGTTGTTGTTGTTAGGTGCCGTCAGGTCAATGTCCAGCTCAGCAACCCTACATACAACAGGTGAAACTCTATTGTCAGTGCTTCTCTGCTATTCATGGGGTTTTCAGTGGCTGTTTTTTGGGAGTGGGTTGCCAGGTTCTTCTCCCAAGCCTACAGCACCTGGTATTCCCAGGTGGTCTCCCATCCAAGGACTAACCAGGCCCGACCCTCCTTAGTTTCTGAGATCTGACAGGATCCAACGCCACAGTGGTATGGCTGCAGCCTCTCCAGGGTTAGGCAGTCATTTCTTTACCAACAGATATTTATTACATTCCCATTTCATTGTCAGGTACTGTAGCTTTGGAGACAAAGCCAGGGCTACTACAGACAAAAACAAAAGTCCCATTCTTCACAGAGTTTATGATCTGGAGTGAGAAAGCAGCAAGTAAAAAAATAACAAAGTTGGTCAGAAGGTGGAGGAGAAGAGAGCCGGATCAGAGAAGGAGGCATGGGATACTGAATGGTGTGGGAGCCATATTGTTTTGGACTTGCAAAAGAAAGAACTCTACTTCCCAAAGTTTTATTTATTCATTCACTCATTTGCTTTTCTTTTGCTTTCTTGCCCGGCACTGTTCTGGGCTCTGCAGCAGAACTAGAAACAACATAAGCAAAATCCAGAGCTCAAGGTCTAGTAAATAAGTAACAGATAAAGAATGTAGTTGTAAGTAGCCGTTCGTGGTCATGGAGAAAAGTAGCAGAGCAAGGGTAGGAGCGTAAGGGAGGTGTGTGTGCTGGGAGGTAAATGCAGGGAAGCAATAAACCATGAGGACTCTGGACGGCAGAAGAGCAAGGGCAGATGCCCCAAGGGCCTGAGCTTGGATAGCCATGGAACAGGAAGTTCATGGTCGTAATGTCTTCTCTTTTCCTCCTTCCTCTGCTTCTTGGTGGAGGATCGGTTATCCTGAGGCATGATCTCTCCATAAGTGGAGAGACAGCATGCTATCACAGAAGGGACCATTGCTGGTGGCAAGTTAGATGACCTTTCATGGTCTCATCTCACAAGCAGGCTGTCCTTCATCACCCCTTGCCTCATCGTGGGAGGAGACCTGCTCAAAAGCTCCCCCACAGAGGAGCAAGATGAACTTCTGGCTCCCTCCTGACTGGCCTCTCCTGCACATTCTGGTGCCCTTCCAATTCCATGGCTGCCTGAAGCAACCAGCAGGGGAATGAATTCAGCTGGACCATCTCAAGGTGTGTGTGATAAAGTTGGAAGCTTTGTCGATGTCCATGTTGGTGGTCAGTGAAGGCTTTCCAGAGACTTGTGTGGTACCCAGTGTGAGGCAGAGGTTCTGAGGGCTGAAAGCTGGAGAAGGTTGGTCTGGAGCCATGAGAGGCACCTGCTTCTTCAACGCCCACAGCAGGGCCACTTCGATATTGATGGTCTTCACATGCCCACAGGCCCTGGTCGCAGGTTCCATTTCACTCCGATTCAGTGGACTCAATGCACTGCAGACCAGGGGCTCCACCCTGGGAGCCTGGTCTGCAGGTAGGTGGGTGGGGCCACCTTACAGCCTCACCAGAATGCTTTTACTGTTGAGGAAACTGAGGCTCAAGCAATGGATGCACCTGCCCAGGGTTACACCTTGGGGGCACAGACTTGAGCCCGTTTCTCTCACCTACAAAGAACTCTTAAAGGAAGACTTGTTGTTAGGTGCCATTGAGTCAGTTCTGACTCAGCAGCCCTTGCAGGGTTTTCAATGGCAGATTGTTTTGGGAGTGCATTGCCACGTCCTTCTCCTGTGGTTCTTTTTTTTTTTTTTTTTTTTTTTTGCGGTGCTGGGGATCAAACCCGGGTTCTCCAGAGAGTGCAGAGCAGCACTCTACCAACTGAACTAAACCCCAGCCCTAAAGGAAGACAGTTGTACTGAAAGGGGAGGTGGAAGGATTCTAGATTTCCAAAGACAGCCTCTCTTCTCAGCATTTCTCAGGTGATGACTCCCCACTTTGGCTGCACATTAGAATCACCCAAGGAGCTTTGCAATCTCCCAGTGGCCACGTCCGCCCCTGGGGCCGATTGGAGCAGCATCTCTGGAGGTGGGGTCTCGGCACCAGAATGTCTCACAGCTGCACAGATGGTGTCCATCAAAGCTGAGAACCATCAGCCTACGGGAAACTCAGCGGCAGCTGCCGCAAACAAAAACCACAATAATTTAAAAACTGTCTTTAAAGAAAAAAAAAAGTACAGTACTAATAATTTGCTATTTCATCCTTCTGTGGTAGCCCCAGAGCAGTCATTTTTCAAGATAAGAAGCAGGGTTAAGTGGGTATAAAAACATGAATAAAATTTAAAGTAAACTGCTAAGTGAGAAAGAAAAGCTATGAATAATGTAAAAAGGGGAAGAGCTGGAACAGCGAGGGCAGAAAGCAAAGCCAAGAAAATATAATAAGACGAGGGTCACTTGGGGAAGGCTTGGTGAGGCTGGAATTCAAATGAAGGAAGGAAAGCTGGTGCACCGATCCTGGCTTTGTGAAACTTGGGAGCAGCAGGTACCTCGGATGCCCGAGGGATATCAGCTCCTACAGATGATTGACAAGCTCCGGCCACAGGCTGCCAGCGCCCCCCCCCCCCCCAGAAGGGCAGCCGCGGCTCCTGTCTGCACAGCATGTTCAGGACTGAGTTGGCCACTGTATGAGTGAGAGAAATATAACATATCTGGCCAGAAATATAACATATATCTGGCTCCTTGGTACATTTCCATTCACTCAAGTGTCATCTTTCTCTGCCTTATAAAATGGTATGTTTCAGGTGTGGGCTTGGAGGTAGAGGCTGGGGAGCAGTGCATCAGCATCCACGGAGGATGGTGGGGGACAAGGATCTTCCTCAGTGTGAAGAGGCTCTGGTAATTAAGTCACACTTCTCTCCTGCCTCCTCCCTTCTTGTGCTCCCCTGCTGCACTGGGAATTACTATCCACACAAGGGCTCACCGATGGGACCGCTAGCCTATAGACCCCAAACTGTTGGAAACTATGACACTGGCCTCTTATGCTTTCCAAACACCCGGAGTGAACATCATTACTGGATGGGTGGCAGGTAATGATTTCAAACCCCTGTCTCTCCATGACTGACGTTGGTCTCAGTCATGGTTACTGCCAAAACCTCCCCAGGGGAGAGCCGTCATTGTCGACTGGTTGACAACTAGCGTACTCTCCAGCGGATTTGCTTCTGACCAGTTCCCAGTGAGCTCAGGCTGTGACGGATGAAGCTTTTTTACATTCAAAATGTTTTGTCAAATAGTAAGTGTAGTTTTGTTCATGGTTTTGGGGTAATGCGCTCATTCTTCAACACAGCTCTCTGAAGAGAGGTCGCTGTGGAAGACTTGTTTGTCTGAACTGGTGATTGGTTGAGAGTCAAGAAGGTATAGGTAGTTGTTGGGTGTTTGGGAGAGAATTAGCAGGTACTGAGCTTCATCTGTGACCTGTGAAACTGTACTTGAGCTGGGGTAAGACAGGTGCCTCTTTGGATGAATTTTTTTTTTCAGATATTGTAAGAGCTAAGTGTGTATGGACTTCCCCACCTCCACACATTTGACCTGAAAAAGCCTTCTTGATAAGATAAAGGAGTTCTGATCAACCAATGCTCTTTAGACTATCCACGGGCCCTATCTGTGATCTAGAATAAACAGTTACTGCTTGGACATGCTTGAAAAGGAAAATTTTGCATGGAAGTTCCCTTCTGGCTCCTTGGCACATTTCCATTCACTCTCAAGTGTCATCTTTCTCTGCCTTATAAAATGGTATCTTCTAGAATCTTCTGAAAGCATTGACTAGAAAGGCAGATACTATTGTCAAAGTCTGTCTAAACAAGGTATCAACCCCCTCAATGATTTACAGGATTACCATGGATTCCTGAAAGCAGAAAAAAACTTCCAGATTGGTAGATTGGCATAAAAACTACATAATGAGGTGTCTTTTTGATTGCTTGTTGTTGTTGATAGGTGCCGTTGAGTTAGGTCCGATTCATACTGACCCTATGTACAACAGACAAAACTCTCCCCATCACTGTGCCATGATGGGCACTATGTCAGTGCTTCTCTGCTATTCATAGGGTTTTCAATGGCCAGTTGTTTTGGGAGTGGGTTGCCCGGTTCTCCTCCCTAGCCTGCGGGACCTGGTGTTCCCAGGTGCCCTCCCATCCAAGGATTAACCAGACCCGACCTATCTGAGACCAGACAGGATCACATGCCAGGGTGGTATGGCTGCAGAGTTTGATTGTTTAGGATAGTAAAAATGGGTGGTTTTGAAATGAACGGCTGTCACAGTGCTTTTGACACCTGTGTGTAAATGAATAAAGCTGTGTTATGGTGCCAGGAACAGCAGAAATTGTCCTAGACCCAAAATTCTCAGACAAACGTTTAACCTAACAATTCTACCAAACTAGTCAAAATGTTCCTGTTGAATCATCTAAAATGAGATCTCCCTTTCTTGCACAGAATTAGTCAAGCTTCCCTTCTGCATGATTACATCTCTGGCAGAACCCTCTTTAGGACTAACCCATTTACTTAAGCGTGGCCAATGCTATATACTTATTAATGGGACACCTATGTCACTTGAAAACATGACATAGCTGGGAAAAGGAGAAACAGCCACATGCTATTTGATTGGCAGCCAAAAGAAGAACAAGCCAGAGGCACAGTGTTTGGGTATTTCACCAATCCCTGGGCTCATGCCAAATCATATAGCAAGAAATGTGCATTCTGAATCCCACAGCTTCTCAACCAAAAGTCTAAGAATCCCACTGATGTGCTGAATAGATTCCAGCCGGGAAAGATCATACTTAGAAACAGTATGAGTCGGCAAGCTTTTTTGGAAAAAGGGCCACATAGTAAATATTTTAGACTTTGCAGATCACTTGGTATCTGTTGCAATTACTCAGTTCTACCATCATCGTGCAGAGGCAGCCAAAGACTGTATGGAGACAACTGGACATGAGTGTATTCCAATAAAACTTTATTTTCATCAGCAGACCATGCACTGGATTTAAAACGGCCAAGGGTTATAGTTTGCCAAGCCTGCTCCTCCATATATATTATTGAGAATTATCTATCTATATATAATTATATAGATATATAGATATATATGCATACATATATATGTATATATGTGTATATGTGTATGTATATATTATATATGTATATATATGTGTGTGTGTGTGTGTGTGTGTGTATTCACCAAATTACAGAGCTCAATTTTTAGAGGCAGTATAGGGTTGTGGTTGTTGTTAGGTGCCATCGAGTCGTGTCCGACACATAGCGACCCTCATAGGGTTTTCAATGGCAGATTGTTTCGGGATTGCCTTGGGAGTGGGTTGCCACGTCCTTCTCCCATTTTTTGCGGTGCTGGGAATCGAACTCAGGACCTCAGAGACTGCAGAGCAGCACTCTACCAACTAAGCTAAATACAGCTTAGTTAAGAATACAGACTCTGAATTCAGATCCTGACTTTATCACTGACTACTTGGATGACCTTGAGCAATTTATTAAACCACTCAGTGCCTCATTTTACTCATTTATAAAAGAAGAATACTAATAGAATTTGGTGTTGTAGTTGGGGACATTCTAAGCAGTCTCAGAGAAAAAGACTTAAGTACAAGTGATTTCTTTGAGGAGCCATGGCAGGTAGCACAAGTGAAGGAATAAGGGCAAGTGAGACAGTGAGGGAGGAGAAGCTCATGAAAGAGGCACCAAAGAGAGCATCATTACTGAGGACAAGGGGGATACAATCCTGTTAAGGACCCTTGCAGACCGCACTGTGTGTTGTTAGGTGCACTTGAGTTGGATCTGACTCATAGCAATTCTATGTACAACATAATGAAAAACTGTGCTATGCATGTTTGATGTTTTCATGTTTGAGCTCATTGTTGCAGCCACTGTGTTTCTTCTCATTTTGAGTATGCTACACCAGCAACTAGAGGTCCCAGGGACTTTGTTCCATCCCCATCATTAGGTTGACTCTTCTTTGAGGAGGCAACTCTTCCCCAGTGATTTCTTGAATGCCTTCTAGTCTAGGGGGCTCATTTTCTGGCACTGTTTGACAGTGATTCTCTGCTATTCATAGGGTTTTTGATGACTAATTGTTTCAGGAGTGGGCTGTCAGGTCCTTCTCTCTAGTCTGTCTTAGTCTGGAAGGTCAGCTGAAACCTCTCCGCCATGGGTGGCCCTGCTGGTATTGAAATACTGGTGGCATAGCTTTCAGCATCACAGCAACATGCAACTCCCTCAGCACAACAAGCTGACAGACAGGTGGGGGACAGGACAGGCACTGAGGGGAGCATGATCACTGAGGACAATGGGGACACAATCCTGAGGAGGACCCTCAGGTCGTGAAGGGGAGGGTGGAGAAAATGGGATGTTTATGGTCCTCACTGTCAGTGTTAGGGACTATCCACTGTGACTGCAAGTGTGGTGGGGAGTGGACCGAAGGCACATGGATGGGCATGCATGTGCCACAGTACTTCACAGGGTTGTTAGGAAGATAAGGTAAATCAATGTTTGTGAAGCACTTGGGGGAGAAATACCCGGCATTTACTAAGTCCTGTTTCAGTGATTGTTAAATAAAGAGCAGGCATCTTTTGAACACTAGAGAGGAATGCTAGGCACACACACAAAATTAAATTGTTCAAATTTTATACCTGTAAAGATAATGGGTTCAGCTCAGTTGGTAGAGTGCTGTTCTGCACTCTCTGAGGCCCTGGGACATCAAGAAATTGTGCATGATGCTTCTGGCCTCGAACTCGTGATCCCCCTGCCTCCACCTCCTGAGTCGCAGGGATTACAGGTATGCGCCACCGCACCCCATGGTCCCAGTTCTTGATGACATTTTCTTGAGAGGATTTATCCATATCTGAGGACAACGCCTCACATAGCAGGCATGCCAAAAAACCACACATTTTAAGAGATGTTGCCTATGCATTGCTTTTCGAAGTTCAGTTGAATTGTGGTAGCAACATGTAGTATAATGTTCTCTCAAAAGATGGTGTTAATGGGATGAATGCTAGTGCCGCCATGCGTTCTCAAACAGCAAAGTGGAAAGTTTTCATCCCAAGATGTGTATACGGTTTTTTGGCACCCTTCCTCTGTACATACTTGCCCTTAAGCCTTGAGTTACTGTTTCTTTCCAGCATTTTTAGTTATAGAATCTCACTTTTTCTTACCTTTTGGTCTCCAACCAGCTTTAAAAGTTCTAGGAAATACTTCTCTGCTTTATCTTTAGCCAAATTTCAGTCTACATATTAATACCAATTAACTATTGTAATACCACTGTGGATTTTGCTCTTGGTTGAATTTGTCATTTCCTCTTACACCTTTTTCCTTAGATTCATGCTTCTTATTTTCCCAGTCTCCTTCTCTCCTGAGACCCCAAATCCCTTCTTTTCTGTTTCCATAAGCCCCTCTCTTATCTATTAAAAAAGAACAGCCATCAAATGCACATTTCCATCAACAGGCAAAAGATGATTTATGTGCCCAAAAGGCGGGGACACACACACAGTGTCTGTCCTGGACTTGCCAATTCTTCATACGAATGGCCAGTTTTACACTCTCCTCCTTCGCCCCTCACCCGCTTCTGTACCTATAAACTATCAGACTGCAACATGCATAGATTCAGTAAGTGCTTGCAGAAGCCTGCCAAGTAAAAACCTAATGTTCTTTTCCCTTCTATAGCTGATCCTAGTTTGTACCCATGCAAATGGGTGCTGATATTTATATAACTTTAAAGGACTTATAAAGTCCACAAAAGATTCTGACACCCAAATTAAAGTTGTATCCTTAGTTCACCTCACTGTGCAAAAGTATTGCAAAATATTTGGTGGAGTTAATCCCCATCTGGCCACCTCTATAATAGCTCACCAGAGCAGAAGAAATTAGAGATATGAATTCCGGGCATGCATCGTGATTTATTTGCTGTATGATTTTAAGCTAAAGCTGAAACTTGCAATATACATTTGATTTGCAAAATGGGCTGCAGAGGAACAAACTGAATGTAGCTGTTCCATTGCTATCTCAGTTTATCCAGAACCTGCTGTGGTTTTGGTTGCTCCATAAGGTTGGGTTATATTTTGCAAACTCTCTTTGTTGTTGTTGTTGTTAGGTGCTGTTGAGTCAGTGTCTGACTCATTGCGACCCTGTGTACAAGTGGAACATTATTGTTGGTGCTTCTCTGCTATTCATAGGGTTTTCAATGGCTGATTTTTTGGTGGTGGGAGGCAGTGGGTTGCCAGGACCTTCTCCCAAGCCTACAGCATCTGGTGTTCCTAGGGGGTCTCCTATCCAAGTACTAACCAGGCCCAACCCTGCTTAGCTTCTGAGACGCCACAGTGATATGGCTGCAGGCATCGAATTGTCTTTAGTAGAGCGTGAATGTTGTTGGTTCTTCTTTCCTCCACTGTGGAGATTAACTGTATAAGCTGCAATGTCCACTTGCGGAGCAATGTGTCTTCTCTGGTACCAAAGAGATAAGAGGTTGATCAGAGATGCGATGTCCACGCATGTTTAGGGCCTGGAAACTAGTGGTGAGAACATGAGTTTATGGGAACACTTACTACTAGTCCCTAAGGGAGAAATTACAGGTAAACTTTGATGTTGTTTCATCACCACTGGCCTCACAGATTTTTATACCCACCTCTGTGGGAGCAGATTGACCCGGTGCTGTTCTGGGTATACAGAAGACAGACCACTACCACTTGTTGAATTGACTTGACGTTCAGGAAGGGCAGGTGAGTGAATGTAGAAGGGAGGAACACCTGACTCTTCCTCAGAAATAAATGAACTCTCAGAAATCTATCATCTGTATTCCTTAGAGTTCAAATTTTCTTAAGGTCCATGCTTAAAGGAGGAGTCAACTGTGGAAGATCAAGAGGGGGGTTATAAAGCTAATAACTCAAATTTACTGGGAATTCACTACAGACCAAATACTATAATGATGCCTTACCCAGATGGCAGGGGAATAAAAGGACTCTCTGAACTGATGAGCTTTTAACTGACTCTGCTCTTTAATTACGAAATTAATTTTAATCTGTCTTTATGGTATTTTAATCTACCCTGGCATTTTAAAATAAAGCAGAGGTATTTCAGTTTGCTCTGATACCTCGGATCTTGCAATGACATGAAAGTGAAGGACTTAGAAAGCAAGGAAAATTGGCTGGATTTTTAGCACAGTCTTGGATGCTAATCCCAACAGTCTCGAAAGTGACTTAGTCCAACCAGACTGCTGCTCTCTTCTGTGACCTGGGTTGAGCAAGAAGTAAGGACTTGCTCATTCACTTATTCCTTCAACAAACATTTATTGGGTCTTATTAAGTGCCATGTACTGGGCTAAACATTGCTGGAGGATTCCATCATGCGTAAAACTGGTCTAGGGGTGTAGATCAGTGGAGGAGTACTTACCCAGCATGCACCAGGCCCAGGGTTCATTCCCCATCACTGCAACTAAAAACAAAGAAACCTTTACTCTCAAGGAATCCATGTCCAGAAGGGAACACAGATAGGTTAACAGGATGTGAAAATTTTAAAGCAAGAAGGATGAAGTGTAAGGAGAATACAAGGAGACCATCTAGTTAAATCTTAGAGGAGAAAAAGGAAGAGGGAGGGTCGCTAAAGCACAGACCTGAAGGATGAGTAACAGGAAGCCATTTAAGGCAGGAGCACTCACTGCATGGAGGCCTCAAGGACAAGACCAACCGTAGACAGAGAGAAATAAAAACAATGACGGAGACTCTCTACGAAATGAGATGCTGATTTGGGCTCTCGGGTCACATTCCTAAGGGCGATAGGACAATAACCATCACTCTGAGTGGCATAAATAATTGAAGAGGCTGCCAAAAGAATGAGGACATGGAGCACACATACTGAGTCGTGTGTGGTTTGGGGCATTCATATCACTGTTCTAGGCTTTCCACTTACACTTGGGCCTATCTCACTGTGAATAAAATAAAACGTACATGAACATTTACTGTTTAACGATACATGCACATGTATATGGGCATAAGCCTGGTTACCATCGAGTTGCATAGTAATTGAGCTTAAATAACTATCATCAATAGTACTTTTGCAGAATTAAGCCAATTTTCTTTTCTCATTTTGTTAGCTCCTAAATATCTATTATCATTGAAATACCATCAATGATTCCTCATCTAATGTTCAAGTGATTCTAAGCAAATCAGAAGACAAAAATGCATTATTTCCCTTGATGTGCGGCTTCTCTGAACACTCCACATGACCCAGGCTGAAATCACCTACACAGGAGTGAATCAAACAAGGGAAGTATCGTGTGGTTAAATACCAACAGCCTAATAAGGTGGCCCGCAGATTTTGAAACTGTAATTGCTTTGGAGGTGAAGCATTTTTATGGGAAGACATAGGCTTCCAAGCAAAGGACAAGGGACCATCCTAACACAGAAAAACAGGAGGATTTATATGGTCATTAAAGAGCCCTTGGCTATAGTCATTTTTTATCAGGCTTATTTTTTTTTTCTTTTTGCAAATACTTTTACACCGAAGGAGAGTTGTGCTTTTAGCAATGGAATAAATCAGGCTGTTAACAATTGGGAACAGAGACAAGTCCATAGAAATACAGCTGGTGAAGGCTTTATTTCAAAGACTGCAATCTCAACAATCGCACATGTGGAAAGAGAAAGTTTCATCACTTGCACGTCAGTGAATACAAGCTTGATGAGGTTGATGGGACCCACCTCAAGACAAGATGCAGAACAAGCACCCATGGAAGGTAGAAGCCCAGGATGCAGGCCCAGACTGGGATAAGCTTTGACCCACTAATCCTAGGACTGAGTTTCACTGCTGTCTGGCCAGTTGGGGAGGGGTGACGTGCCTTACTGGCAGTAGAATGACATCATAGTTGAACATGACTTTAGGGTTGTTGTGTGTTATGCTGTGAATGGCAGCAAATACCAGCAAAAGAAAGCTCTTTTTCTCTCTTTTGATTGTTGTTGTTGTTAGATGCCATCAAGTTGGTATCCGACTCATAGCGACCCTCTGTACAACAGGGGAAACACGATTGTCAGTGCTTCTCTGCTGTTCATAGGGTTTTCAATGGCAGATTGATTTTGGGGAGGGGGTTACCAGGTCCTTCTCCCAAGCATACAGCTTCTGGTGTTCCCAGGCGGTCTCCCATCCAGGTACTAACCAGGCCCGACCCTGCTTAGCTTCCGAGATCTGACCCGATTGGATGCCACAGCGCTGCCGCTGCAGGCTTCTCTTTTGATTATTGTTGGTCAAAATGTGGCCGGAAGAACAGCCACATGGGCATCACATGGGAGCTTCTTAGAAATGCACACTTCTGGGCCATGCCCCAGCCCTACTGAATCAAAATCTTCATTTGAACAAGGTCTTCTCATGATTCCTATCCTGTGGGAGCCACTCAGAAGAATCTGAAGCACATATGTGACTCTAAGAAGCCCCACGGGTCTGTCAGCTGGTTGTGCTATGGGGACTTGCGTGTTGCTGGGACGCTGAAAGCTATGCCACCATTATTTCAGATACCAGCAGGGCTGCCCATGGTGGACAGGTTTCAGCTGAGTTTCCAGACTAAGGCAAACTAGGGAGAAGGACCTGGCAGCCCATTCCAAAAACAATTACCTATTGAAAACCCTATGAATAATAGAGAAGCACTGTCAAATATCGTGCCAGAAAATGAGGCCCCCAGGCTGGAAGGCATTCAAGAAATGATTGGGGAAGAGTAGCCTCCTCAAAGTAGACCTCAAAGTGACCTTAATGATAAGAATGGAGTAAATCCCCTGAGACCTCTTTTTGCTGAGGTGGCACAACTCAAAATGAGAAGAAACATAGTGATTGCAACAATGGGCTCTAATACAAAGATTGTGTGCATGGCACAGAGTCAGGGGAATGTGTCATTCCGCTACCCTTAGGGTGCCTATGAGTTGGACCTGACTGGATGGCACCTAACAACAACAACAACAAGAAACCCCTGCCAACCCCCAGAATGGACCCAGAATGGAACACTAAGCACATAGGTGGCTCTAAGAAGCCACTGCCAACCCCCAGCAGGCACCAGGCGTGAATTCTCTACAGCCTTCCTGACATGGGGCACCTGCAAGGTGGAGCCAGCAACGGGCAGAAAGGACACTGGGGAGAAGATATGGCAGGACCTGGGTACACTGGAGGTAATATGGGGGTAAATAGCATTTTGCACTGTTCCCTGGGATCTAGTTCATTTGTAATCAACGTTTTGTAAAAATGTGTCGACTCAGTGTGTGCTGTGTTACTAGGAGACAGCGATTTACCTTTTGAGCTTTCAGAGAGCAGCTCAGCTTTAAAAAAAAAAATGGTCTTTTGCCACTCAGAGTCCGTGTTTCTAACCTCCAGTGCTACCTGCTGATGCAGGTCTCAAATGTCCTTCATCTTTCCCCCAAAACTATTTGTGGGAGTCTTACCCAGGCCTCATAGACATGCCCCCAAGCTGTTCCATGTCCCCTTGGGTGGGGCCTCTTGGCCTTTCCTGGGTAGAGCCACAGTTTCTAGGGGGCGCTGCCTATGGTGGCCATGCTGTCATTGCTTTGGGGGTCTGCTGTGCCTGGAGGCCCTGTAGCTTCTGCTGACTGGGGCCCCCCACCACCATGGCTGGGGAGCTGGTGCTCCCAAGGGACCAGGGCCAGGTAAGGAGCCTGAACCCTCCATCAGAGGGCGGCCAGAGTTTGGCTGTGGCCAAGTCACCTCCTTTCAGAAAAGAATCGTGTAACTTTGACCTTGCGGGGTAACTGGCTCAGACTGAGCACTTGGGCTTGAGGGCCCTGCTTTTGACCTTGAAAACGTTCTCAGGGATTATGTTTGACTGGACCCCAGGAAGCTACCCCAGGGCTCTTTTATCCCTCAAGTGCGTGTAGATGTCTCAAGGCTGGAGGACACGGGTGTGGGGACAATCTGATGGTGACTTCAGCCACCGGACTTACCTCCAGGACGGGGGCCGATCTGGCTAGCTTCCCTGGCATGTTCCTGTCAGGGGGAAGCAACAGAGGACAGGTATGGCCCTTGTTGCGCCCTCTGCCCTGTGCATCATCTGGCCTCTCTAATTCGATTGCCTGGCTGTCATTATCTGTGACCTATGGGCATCATCTGACCACCACCTTCCTTGCGGCCCAGGTGCCCCAGCACACCAGACTCACGTGGACACACGTGCACATAGTACACCACTCACACAAACAAATACACCACACCACCCTCACACGGACACACAGATACTACACCCACACGTGCAGCACATCATCCTCAGACAAAATGCACACACCTGGAAACACACACAAGGGCCCACTCACACATTCCACACTCACACACATCTCCCTCACACACTCACACATGCACATAAGAACACACATAAACTACCCTCACACGAACACATCTATCCCCCCACAATAAGACACATATGCACACACACACACAATCACCTTGCACTCACACAGGCACACAGGCACATCCACACATATGCGTGCATACGCAGTTATGCACGTCCCTGCAACACACATACCACACCCTCTCTCTCTGTCACACAGTCTTGCGCACAGACACACATGCCCCAATGTACCACACACACACACCAAATTACTTTCTCTTTCTCTCTCTCTGTCTCACACACACGTTCACAGAACATTGCCTTTCATTAACATAGTTAGCCTTTTATTATTACCTTTCATTATTTATTATTACCTTTTATTATTGCCAGTCAACAATAGAAGTTTGAAAGTGATGTTTTGGAAGGCTCATAAATCACAGTAGTAGAGCTTTCTCCTGCTTTCAAATCCCAAACTCCAAACTTCTCATCAGGGCACTAAGGAAAACAGAACCAGTCTCATGATCATACAGCCATTGAAAACCCTGTGGATTGCAGAGAAGCACAATAGTGTTTCATCTGTTGTACATAGGGTCACCATGAGTCAGACACCAACTCGATGGCACCTAACAACAACAATAGTCCCACACCACTGGAACCTGCCCCAAGGTGGGACATACTGAAATTACACGAAATAACACATTTGGGTCATGATTAGGAATTTTAAAAAATAGCAAATTTTAATGTCTGGAGTCTTTTTTGACCTCATGAAACCTGTTAAGGGTTTAATATGGTATGTTATACACTAATTTAATTATATAAATATATAAATAATAATAAAATATATTGTACTATATACTATGTAGAATTACTACATAGGATTAGCCCATTTGTTGTTGTTATAACTAAATACCAGAGACTGGGTGATTTATAAAGAATAGGGGTTTGTGTAGTTCATGGTTCTGAAGGCTAGGAAGTATGAGAGCATGGTGCTGGCATCTGCTGGGCATTTGGTGAGGGTCTTGTTGGTGCATCATAACATGGTAGAGAGGATCACGTGGTGAGAGAGACAGAACAAGAGTGCCATGAAGAACTCACTTCCATAACAAGCTACTCCTGCAATAACCCATTTACCCACATACCCATGATTCCATAAGTGGACTGATCTATTCATGAGGGCGCTGTCCTCATGCTACAATGAGCATCACGTTTTCAACACAGGAAATTCGGGGAAGAAATTCAAATCATAGCAAGTATATAGCATTTTACTATAATATATGTTTACTATTTACTATACTTTAGTACTGCCTGCAGCCGTACCACTGTGGCATCCAATCTGGTCAGATCTCAAACACTAAGCGGGGTCAGGCCTGATTAGTACTTGGATGGGAGACCGCCTGGGAACACCAGATGCTGTAGGCTTGGGAGAAGGACCTGGCAACCCACTCCCCTGCAAAAAAATCAGCCATTGAAAACCCTATGAATACCAGATATCAGCACAGAATAGTGTTTCGTCTGTTGTATGTATGTAGGGTCGCTGAGTTGACACCAACTCAACAGCACCTAACAACAACAGCAACATACTTTAATACATAATCTATAATATTTTATATATATACATACACTGTATGGGCTGGGATTTGGCTCAGTTGGTAGAGCACTGTGCTGCAGTCTCTGAGGTCCTGAGTTCAATTCTCAGGACCACACAAATGGGAGAAGGACCTGGCAATCCACTCCCAAGGCAATCCCGAAACAGCCATTGAAAACCCTTTGAGGGTCGCTATGAGTCGGATACCGACTCGACAGCAGCTAACAACAACAACATACATACATACACTGTATATCTTATATGGGCTGGAGTTTAGCTCAGTTGGTAGAGAGCTGCTCTGCACTCACTGAGGACGTGATTTCAATCCCTAGCACTGCAAAAATAGAAGAACATGGCAATCCACTCTGGCAGCAATCCTGTCAGAATCAGTCAGCCAATGAAAACTCTATGTGGGTCGCTATGATTTGGACCCAACTTGACACCTAACAACAATATATCATATATATTTCTTAGTCATTATATGTTGTTGTTGTTGTTAGGTGCCATCGAGTCGGTATCCGACTCATAGCGACCCTCATAGGGTTTTCAATGGCTGAGTGCTTCGGGATTGCCTTGGGAGTGGATTGCCAGGCCCTTCTCCCATTTTTGCAGTGCTGAGAATTGAACTCGGGGCCTCAGAGACTGCAGCTCAGCGCTCTACCCACTGAGCTAAATCCCAGCCCTAGTCATTATATATATATGTATATACATGTAGATAGGTGTCTAAATGACATATATACATACATATATTAAATATGTACATATTTATATCTTTTAGTCATTTCTCACACACCTGGATTTCTCTAAGGGTCTAGGTCTACAGTTCCATAATTACTCATACTTGGTAAGGTTGTAAGATTGCAAAAAAATAAGTAATAGCATTTTATTTATTTCAGCTAAAGTTTTCCTTTTCATAACTAGAGGCTAAATGGCCCTGAAATGAAAGACTTGGTTACATGTCATTAGGATCATCTACTTCTTAAATGTAATAAACCTTTCATTAGAAAAAGCAATCTTAAACTGATGTAACAAAAAATTTCTGCAACTAAAATTGGTTCCTAAAGTTCTTCCAGTTAGGCCAATTAATAGATTACAATCAAAGCAGATTTAATCCAAATAAATTAAAAATTGTGAAAAGATCAGCACATTGTTTATTTTGGTTTTGGTAATCAGATTATTACCGTAACTTCGTTTAATCACAAGAATTATTTTTTCTCCAAAATTTAAGTGTGAGCACAAATGTTTATTTATGTTTCCCTTTTTTCCTCTTGAGTGTCCTGTGGAAGTGAATTGTGAGATAAAGTTCACTTTCTGCCACCTCTGGTCTTTTGTTGTAGTCTGATAGATAACTCATCGTTTCCTCTCTCCATTCTAAAAATATTGAACCTCAGTTGCCACAAATCAATTGTCGTTGTTGTTAGGTGCTATTGAGTTGGGTCCAGTTCTTACAGATCTTATGAATAACAGAACAAAACACTTCTCGACACTGTGCCAAGCATATGATCTTTTTCACGTGTAAATCCACTGTTGCAGCCACTATGCTAACCCATCTAGTTAGGATCTTTTTTGTTGTTGCTGTTGAGTCACCACTCTCCCAAATATGATGTCCTTCTCTAAGGATTGGTCTCTCCTGACAACATGTCCAAAATACAGACGACATAATCTAGCCATCCTTGCTTTCAAGGAGTACTCTGGTTGCACTTCTCTGAGGACAGATCTGTTGGTTCTTTCAGCAGTCCATGGTTTATTCTGTACTTGTCTCCAGCACCATTATTCAAAAGCATCAATTCTTCTCCTGTCTCCCTTATTCAATATTCAGCTTTCACAACCATATGATGCAACCGAAAATACCATGACATGAGTCAGGGGCACCTTTGTCTTCAGTGTGACATCTTTACTTTTCAATACTTTAAAGAGGCCTTTGCAACAGCTTTTCCCAATGCAATGGATCTTTTGATTTCTTGACTGCTATTTCCATGAATGTTGATTGTAGAACCAAGTAAAGCAAAATCCTGCACAACCTCAGCCTTTTCTCCATTTATCATGAAGTTGCATACTGACTCACAGTATAGCAAACTGACAGACAAGTGAGGAACAAATCAATTATAAAAATTTAATTAGGTTTCTAGGAGTAAATATCTGCTCTCTAAAGGGATCAGTTGATCATACAATTAAATGAAAGGAAAAAACCTGCTACACAGCTCTCCACTCCTGTTGACCCTCCCTGCCCTGTCTTCTTGGTTGGAGTCCTTCTGGCTTCCTAGGAGCAGAATAATCCTGGCCTCCTCCCATGACCTTCCTCTAGGAAGCACTTTCAGAAGACCAGAGTGCAGGTCTTAGTCATCAAACTGGCATTTAAATGAACTGTAACCCAAGTCACAGTCATGCAAAGCTGGCTTCACAATATTTAAGGATAGTGGTTGGCTGTATTCCATCGTTCTATGCTAAGTGCAGAGCTTTGACTTGACTAACATTTTAATTTCAATTGAATTAGCCATCTTTCTCTTGACCTTGTACTCAGAGACCTGAATAATTTGGGGTTAATTTAGCTGGGAATGTAGCCTTTTGCCATAACCATAACTAACATATTAGGAGTCTGGAGGGGGTGTTAAAAGCTAAAAGAATCTATATAGGATCCCTGTTCGGGGACCTAGAGAAAGATAGAGTTAAAAATAATTTGGGGAAATGGACTGGGTCTTATTAAATATATCTGATGTTTTTCAGTTGGAAAAAAGCCCCAGCTTCCAGGAAAAGTGAGCTGAAGGGTAAGGGTTTGGAAGTCCGTCCTTCCCACTGACTGGTGAAGTTGAGTTTCACTAGGCTGAGCATCAAAGCCTTTGATCTTCACCAATCTTCCTTTCTGTCCCAGTGATCCCAAGACTGTACATTGTATTACATAAACCTCATCTATTCCATTTCAGTATTGTGCTACATCTTCTATAATTTTTATAGTATACAGATCCTTCAATGTTGGTAAAATCTCTTTTTGAGGAATCCCTTGACCATTATTAATAGACAAAATAATGAAATATTCTTTATACAAGGTTGGAAGTTGAATATTAAAAATATCCATAGTGTAATAGTTAAGTAGCTGCTTTTTGCACTATTGAAGGGAGATGGAGGCTAGGAAGTAGCATGGGATGGATATTTAGAGGGACTTCAGAGCCCATCTCAACCCTCCGGTTCAATTAACAATTCAATAATGTTTATGTACCATAATTACATCACATACTGATTGATCATATAAGCATTTTAATAAATTTAAACACATTTACTAGAATTAATAATTATTAAATGACAAGATTTGCCTTGATGCTTTGACAAGGATAAAAACTTACAGTTGTATTATTATACAAAGCCTCTTTCCTCTACCCAAGAATCAGACTTGACCGCATGGATTATGGGCTCTAATCATCAAAATTAGGGGTAGCCAACCTTTTGGCTTCTCTGGGCTGCATTGAGTAGAGAGGAATTATCTTGGGCTGCACATAAATTATATAATACAGTTAATGTATATATGTAATAAAACTTATTTTTTATGTTTATTATAAAGTTTAGAGATTTTGTGGGGCTGTATTACTAGCTATCTTGGACTGCCTGTGGCCCATGGTTCATGAGTTGGACATCCTTGATCTACATGCAAGAGTGGGTTGGATGTTCTACCACCGGCCTCCACCTCTCAAATTTTATGACTCTGCCTCTCAATTGCCTGTGCCTTTCAAGAAAGGGGCCATGAGTCTGAAGGTGGCTGAAAAATCGGAAGATAGAGATAAGATTATTTTTCTATCTTAATTGTTTAAAAAACAAAACAGGGGCTGCCAAGATTTCAGACACTTGATGAAGGACTTAGAAGGCACCAGAAGGATCTTGTACATACAGATTCCCATCAAACTCCTGGCTGAAGAACTTTGGCTAGTTTTGTGGTCCCCATTTTGAAAATAGGGACGTGTGCTAGATTATAAAAAAGCCTTTCTGAGTTCTGTGGGCTCCATCTCCTCCTCTTCCTCTCCTCACCTCCTGCTTCTCTTCCTCTTCTTCCTCCTTCTCTTCCTCCCCTCTCCCTTCTTCTTCTCCTCCTCTTCCTCCCCTTCCTCCTCCTCCTCGTCCTCCTTCTCTTTTACTTCCTCTAAATTCTATGGCTGTCCATTGCCTAGAATCTCAGGGGAATGACACATCAAGGGGCATGGTCACATTGGCCATTTTTATTTTTAGAGCTTAAAGCAGAAAGAAATTATAGCTTTCTAGTTTAACCTGTTTGACTTAGAGATGAGTTAACAAGAGTCCCCCTAAATTGGTGGTGTCTCCAAACCCAGACTCATGACCCCTGTTCCAACACTTTTTTTTCTTGTAAGATAAGTAATGGTTCTTTTTTTTAACTGGAAAATTTTAATGTATGACTTAATCTGTTTCATTCTGACATGTATTTCATTGTGACATTTCTGTATATGCGTTTCATTGTACAATGCACATATAACTTCCCCCTTACCCTCGTGTGCCCCTCCTCCCCCATTTCCCACCTGCCACCAATGGCCTCCTTTCTACTTGCATGTCTATTTATGGGAGTATTTGTCTATACCCATGCACCCCGATTATGATTTAAGTCCAAACTTTTTTCTATAGCGATCTATCTTTTTACATTGTCAGCAGTATTACATGAATAATCTAGTCTGTTTGAATTATTGCCATCCTTTGGTATTTTTGGTATCCTTATAATTATTTCCTGAACTATTAAAGTTGGGCTGTTAACTATGAAGTTGACCGACCTCTCCTTCCTCACTCCTCATTGGCCCTCCTCCCCCTCCCATCGTCTCCCATCATTGCTTGCCTTCGCTAGATCCCTCCATCCTACTTTCCACTCCTTAAATTGTCCCTTCTCCACTAAGCTTACATAAGCTTTTATTATGTTCCAATTTCTGTATAGGATTTTTTCCTTCTTTTAAGTTTGATTCAGCTCCCACATATGAGCGAGAACATGTAGTATTTCAACTTTTTGGCTTGTGTTCATTCACTTAAGATAATTTTCTCCAATTCAATCCATTTTCCTGCAAATGACATTATTTCATTTTTTTGATTGCTGAGTAGTATTCCATTGTGTATATGTACAATAATTTTTTTTTATCTGTTCTTCTGTTGATGGGCATTTTGGTTGATTCCATATCCTTGCTATTGTGAAAAGTGCTGGATTGAACATGGAGATGCAGGTGTCTCTGTGGTATGATGACTCATCTCCCTTTGGGTATATTCCCAATAGTGGTATAGCTGGGTCATATGCCAAGGCCTCATTATGTAGCCCAAGCTGGCTTTGAACTTACGATTCTCCTGTCCCAGCCTCCTGAGTGCTGGGATTACAGGCATGCACCACCATGCCTGGTTAGGAGGTCTTTTCTATGCAATCATTGTTTCACTGCTTTCTCACTCCAAGACACCTAGAACATGTGTGGGTGAGCAGATGGGAGAACTGTCCTGCCTCTACTCCATCTGCTTTCTTATTCCCATCATAGCGTTCCTCCCATTCAAGGGACTGAAGAAGTCCTCACCCACTCATCTGGAGCCCACTGGCCAAGATGTGATATCATGAGAATTCTTGTGATAATGCTGGTGCTCGGGGTATGATAGAGGGGTGCAAGAGAGTGGGACCCAGAGGTTCAGCTTCTGCTGGTTTCTGTTCTGTTGCCTCAGATAGACCTCAGCTCATGTCCACAGTGGAAGGTCTTCTCTAGAGACCAGCAAAGGATGCAAAGTCAATTATTAGACCAACCACCTCATTGTCAAACCCAGATGTGAAAGAAGGTTCAATATTGGGAAACTGTCAATTGGTTCTAAATCAATCTATAGATTCAGAGCAATCCTAATCAAAGTCCTAATGGGATTTTTTTTCTTTATAAGAAAACTAACATAGTGATTCTAAAATTTTTGGGTAGATGATGGAGGAGGCAAGCAGTCAAGGGGAGCTTACTGAAGAGCAAAGTAGAAGGACATGAACTACCCGGCATCAAAATCTAATATAAGTTGACAGAAGAACTCTGACAGAACTCTGTGCAGAACTCTGTGCAGAACTCTGACAATGACAGACAAACAAATAGAACAGAATAGAGCCCCCTAAGAGTTCACAGGTATATGGCCAGTTAATTTTTTGACAAAGCTACCACTAAAAAGGGCTGGGATTTAGCTCAGTTGGTAGAGTGCCACTCTGCAGTCTCTGAGGTCCTGAGTTCAATTCCCAGCACTGGAAAAATGGAAGAAGGATGTGGCAATCCACTCCCAAAGGAATCCCAAAACAATCAGCCATTGAAAACCCTATGAGGGTCGTTATGAGTCGGACATGACTCAATGGTACCTAACAACAACAATGGAATGGAAAATTTAAAAATTGTTTTATTTTTAAAGGCCAACAAAGACCAAAACCAATATGTTTGTGACTTCCTAATAATACCAGCTGTTTTACTTCTGTTAGTATAGCTGCAAGGGGAAGGAGGGCTACGTTGAACTAGATTACACATAGGGACTTGCAGACATCAGAAGACACACCAGAGGCAAGTGGCAAAGCAGAAGGGGATGTGCTGCATCTGATGTGTACAGAATTTCCTTCACTCAGTAAGGAAAGGGACAACTGTAGTACATTTGCAGCTAGGTGTAGTTTGCTCTGAGAGCAAGTCCATGCCTGCTGGGAATCAAACTCACCTTCCACCATTAATTTCCTGCATCTAGGATTCTGCCTACTCCTGAATTTAAATAGTGGCATCAAAGTAAAGAATTTGACAGCAAAGTGATAGTAAAGACAAAGACGTGAGCTACTTCAATTCTATTATGTGACCACCTGGAGTGTTTATTTGTGTTTAAGGTGCCAGACAAGGGAACAGAGAGCAACCTGCAAATTAAATTTTGTTTGGGGAGTGCACATTTTATCTATTGCATGAAATATTTTGTATTAAGTTTTAATAATATTTTAATCCGGGAGAAGGACCTGGCAATCCACTCCCAAGGCAATCCCGAAACAATCTGCCATTGAAAACCCTATGAGGGTTGCTACGAGTCGGAGACGACTTGACGGCACCTAACAACAACAACAACAATATTTTAAGCTGAAATTTATTTATTTGTTTATTTGTGTGTGTGTGTGTGCGTGTGTGTGTGTGTGTGTGGTACTGGGGGTTGAACCCAGGCCCTCGCACTTGCATCCTTTGCAAGTGCTGAACCACTGATCTGCACCCCCAGCCCATTTTTCTACTTCTTTTGAGACAGGGCCTCCATAAATTACGCAGACTGCCTCTGGTCTTGAACTTGAGATCCTCATACCTCTGCCTCCCCAGTCGCTAGGATGACAGGCATGCACCACCATGCCTGGTGAAATTTATTATTTTTAATCGAGACTAATGTGGCCACATAGAGGAAATGTCATTGGATCTGCTCCACGTATCAAATGAGTGTTACTGAGAAACATTAAAGACCTAAGTGGAGAGTGATATTGTATTGAAGGATTCAAAGACAATTATGATAAATCTATTGATGCTCCTCAAATTGATTCATAAATGCAAATCAAAATTCTTCATTTTTAATGAAATATAAAAGAATGTAAATAAATTCCACTACTGTAAAATTAAGAATATGTGTTCACCAAAGGTCACTATGAAGAGAGTAAAAAGACAACCACAGAATGAGAACTATATGAAACCCATGTGCTTGACAACTAACTCATATCCAGAATATAATAAATCAAGAATCAAAATGTCCAAAGAATCCAAAAAAGCAAATGCAATAGAATGCATGCAACATCCTTCCATTCTTTTGAAGATCAAATTTAGAGGTAAGTTTAAACCTCAGTTTTTTAGGGATGTTGTCTTAAGTAGTAAAACCATAAAGAAAAGGAAAGAAGCAGTTGTCATAAGCGTGATAAGAGTGCACATCTTTGTTGGGGCATGAGGTGGCTATGATGAGCTAGCAATGTTGTATTCCTGGACCTGCGTAGTTGGTCCCATAGGTGTGTGTCTTGTGATGATCAATTATATACAACCCTCTGTTTTTATGTTCTAGTTCACAATTGAACATTTTAAAGATTTTTTGTTGTTAGGTGCTGTTGTTGAGTGTTGTTACGTGTTGTTGTAAGGTCGAGTCAGGTCCAACTCATAGTGACCCTGTGTACAACAGAATGAAACACTCCCTGACACTGTGCCATGCCCCGAACTATCTCAGTGCTTCTCTGTTATCCATAGGGTTTTCAATGGCTGATTGTTTTGGGGATTGTTTCAAGAGTAGGCTGCCAGGTCCTTCTCCCATTTTTGCAGTGCTGGCAATCAAACCCTGGGCCTCAGAGAACACGGAGCAGCACTCTACAAACTGAACTATGGAAAATGATAAAGGGAGAAAGCGAATCTATCTAAATTTCTCCTTCAAGAAGCTTTTGAAGATCCTGTTCCAGTCTTTTTAATGAATCAACCAGGCCCTAGAAATTCTTGCCAATGCCCTGGCACAGGCCACATTGGCCACATGTGGTTCTTTTTGGTAGATGTCTGTAGCAAAATAGTGGAAAAATATTAACACCTCCTCTGATGAGCTGTTTCCAGGTAGATTATTGATCATATAACAATCTTCCAAATGGGGCCCTGCCACCACCCGACTCCTTCAGAATTCATCCAGGCCAAGCCATGTCTTCTCTACATCTCCTTCTTGGTTTCTCTCTGCACATGTTGGCCTCATATGTTGGTTCTTTTCTGCTCAGCCCTTTGGACAGGTGATAGTTTTGAACTGTGTGCCCAGTTTCTATTCCTGAGATCACTTTCATATCATAGTTCTATTGCTATTCCCTTAACTCCAGTGGAAATGTTTACACCACCCATTAAAAAGAGGTGCAAAAAGTGTCCCTAATGGGATAGAAATCTTGCAATAGGAGAGGTGCTTTAGATGTGTAGGTCATAACAGTGTGTATTGATTGCATGCTAGAAATATTCTGGTCTAATGGGTTAGACGTTCTGATCTCAAATAGATGGACTTTAAAACTATTAGCTCACAAAACTAAACAAAGCAAAGCATTTATTTAAGGGAAGTCACTGTGCTGGAACGTTTTAGAGATTGATTTCCAGTTCTAGCAATTGAGTAGATGAACATATTTTATTTAGTATTCATTAAGTACATGGTCTAATGTTATTTATGCTCAAAAAGAGGCAGTATAAGCAATTACTGCATCTAAAAATGTGTATATTATAATAAAAGCTTATATAAATCATCTTTAATTCCTTATATCAGTTTTCAGTTTAGTTTATTAGAAAGCTTTGCATGTCCCTATAAATAAAAAAAGCCTACAGTCATACCACTGTGGTGTCCAATCCTGTCAGATCTCAGAAGCTAAACAGGGTTGGGCCTGGTTAGCTTGTGTAGGAGACCACCTGTGAACAGCAGGAGCTGTAGGCATGGGAGAAGGAACCAGCGACCCACTCCCCCAAAACAATCAGCCATTGAAAACCCTATGAATAGCAGAGAAGCACTGACAATAGTGTTTTGCCTGTTGTACGTAGGGTTGCTATGAGTCAGACACCAACTCGATGGCACCTAACAACAACAATATAAATAAATGAAAAAAGATATCTTTGTCTTATTTTTCCATATCAAAATATACTTCCTCTTTGTAGAATAGAGTGACCTACTCTAGAACAGGCACTTCAAGAATCCTAAAACAGCTAATGTTGATGTTATTGTAAATGACAAATGACCACAGTGTTCTGGACAGGTATAATACATTGTTTGCTGTGTTGTTTTGATCCAGCTTTCAGTTGGCACAAGCTCCTCCTATAGAGTATATGGAAAAATGTGGGAGACAATAGCTAAACATTTTAGTCAGGTTTGAAAAGCATGTGCGTGAGCCCCACAGCAGCAATGATAAACAATAAAGGCCATTCTCCTAGGATTTAGGATAGCTGGGTCATTTCTCATCTCTATTATTTCTCTGTCATTTCCTTTAAAGGTCCACCCATTGCCTTTTCATATTATTATATGTGATGTTTTCCCCCTCAAGATTTCGGAGCTGTTACAATAGCAAAAATAATGAAGAAATTTCTGCCTAATGTTCTTTTGCTCCTGAAGTTCAAATGGGGAATCGCGGGTCCCTGCCTGCGTTTCTCACACTGACCACTATGGACTGTGTATAGGAGAGAAGAGGGTCTCCTCAGTACTTCTTCCAGTATGTTTATTCTGAGCATCATTGATTTCACTAATGAGGATCCATTTCACTGTTCCTTCTACCCATTTCCATTGACACAAAGGCTAGAGTTTTGAATTGAACTTACATGGGTTGCATTTAAGTATTTCCTCCTAAAACCAGTCAGCGATCCCTGCAGAGTATTTAGGGATGCTGTAACATAGCTAGCAAGAGTGCATTTCATACATTTTTTCATTTATTCCATAGTTATTTATTGTTGCCTGCCCTCTGTCAGGCACTGAGCTGGGCCAAGGGTGCTGAAAAATGAGCCCCTCAGGCTGGAAGGCATTTAAGAAATGACTGGGGAAGAGTTGTCTCCTCAAAGTAGAGCGGATCTCAATGATGGAAATGGAGTAAAGCACCTGGGATCTCCTTTTGCTAATGTGTCACTGCTCAAAAGGAAAAGAAACATAGTGTCTGCAACAGTGGATTCAAACATAAAAAGATCCAGTGCATGGCACTGTGTTGGGTGGTACTGGGTGGTGTTTCGTTCTGTTGAACATAGGATCACTATGAGTCGAATCTGATTCCACGGCACTTAACAAACCATTCACCAGGCACTAAGCTAGGCCAAGGATGCAATGTCAGAAAGACAGACACAGTCCCTGCCCTCAGCAGAGACAGACATTTGTGTCAACACAGAAAACTGCCTCAGGTCCAAGTGTTTACAAAGGAGGAAGTCCAGGGTACCATTGGAGCACCAGGAAGGTTGATTGCTTCAAATTTAGGGAATCAAAGGTTTCCTGAAGAAAAAAAAAGTGGCGGTTAATCAGAGGATAAAAACAATGAGTAGAAATTACGCAAAACTAACCAACCAAACAAACAAAACAACAAAAATAAGGAATTCATCTGTTCAAAGGCTCAGAACCCAAGAGACACTATTGGGTACATTCACTGGAGTGTGGGTGTCGGGGAGGTGTGGAGTAGGCAGCATACCAGGATGGGGCTGGAGACATAGGGCCAGGAGCTGAGGGCCAGATCTGAAGTAGAGAAAACTTGGGGTTTGGTTATCTGGGTGATGGGAAGCCATTGGAATGTTTTTAGCATGTGCACCCAAACTCTGTCTGGGACCAGAAGTGGGTTGAGAGGGACGGAATCCTAAGGACAGGTCTCTGACTGGATGAATCCACTTCGATCTCACTGGAATCTGCTTGGCTGTCATCAGCCATCTTGGTGGATTTGGATTGCGTGGCATGCCCTGAGCGGATGAGCCACACAGAGAATGAAACAGTGGCTGGCATCACATTGACACTGTCTCTGTTTTGTTCCCCTGGAGATGCTCCTCTTGCTTACTCATCTTCAGAGTGAAGTTGGAGGATGGCAACTAATTACTGGGCTGTCTCTCTACCAGAAAGTTCAGTGCATTAGACAAGTTGTTCTCTCTCACGCATTGTTAGCAGTTGCTGACAATAACACCAGCATTGCTGAGTAAGGAAAGGATTGTTTGTCAGGCTTGAATTTTCCCCCCACCCTCCTAGGAATGAATGGGGAAATGAAATGAACAATGCAAGGCAATGAAATTACCAGAAAATTACCAGAAAACGCATGCATGCCTATTCTTCAGTGCAGAGTAGGCGAATCTGTATGGAGGTGCACAAGCTTTCCCTGGCAATCATGAGCTCAGCTTTGAAACATATGTAACAGATAGGATTAGAAATGAGTTCCCTGAGTGTCTGAGTGCTTCAATGCTTGGATACATCCTCTCATTTAGCTCTAAAAAGACATTTCTTAGTGAGGATTCTTATCCAATTCTTTGCAAAGCAACCCCGTTGCCTATGGCCTGTTCTACTCACCTGGTGTGGTATATCCAGGATGTCCTCTTCCCCAGGAAAAAATAATGCTGCAATTTCAGGCAACATCCTCCATCACAGGGACAAATCAGGCATATGCGAGGCTGGAGGGTCCCTAATTCCATGTGCTAATGGTGCAGAATGGTTTAGGTAAGAACAAAAGGAAAGTAGCTTAACAGTGGCCACTGATGGAGTAATGGGAAAGACAAACAGCCAGGCTATGGAATCTGGGTTCTGCTTATACCATTCACACTTGTACAAGGAAGAGCATGGAGGGGTGGGAAAAGAGTCAGTGATTATGTGATTGGTAGGACCATGGGGCCCCCACATGTCTGTTAGCTTGTCCTGCCGTGGGGGCTTGTGTGTTGCTGTGATGCTGAAAGCTATGTCACCAGTATTTTAGATAACAGCTGGGTCATCCATGGTGGACAGGTTTCAGCTGAGTTTCCAAACTAAGACAGACTAGAGAGAAGGACTCGGCAGCCCACTCCCCAAACAATTAGCCACTGAAAACCCTATGAATAGCAGAGAAGCACTGTCACATATGGAGCTGGAAAATGAGCCCCCCCCTCCCCAGACTGGAAGGCATTAAGAAATGACTGGGCAAGAGTTGACTCCTCAAAGTAGAGTTCACCTTACTGATGGGAATGGAGTAAAGCCTGTAGGACCTTCTTTTGCTGATGTGGCACAACTCAAAATGAGAAGAAACATAGTGGCTGTAACAATGGACTCAAACATAAAAAGATGGTGGGCATGGCACAGTATTGGTAGTGTTTCATCCTGCTGTACATAGGGTCACAATGAGTCAGACCAGACTTGATGACACCCAACAACAAAAATCAAAGAATCATTGACAGGGAAGAGGTGAGAAAAATGAAGGAGAGAAAATGTTATAAAAATTCACAGCCGTTTACAAGGTCCTTGCTAATGCTCACAATCAATAATTTTGATAGAGATTTTTGTTTCGATCTTTCTCTAAATTCCTGTGTTCTCTGTGTTTTAGGGAACTGGGCAGACAGTTCTTCCTGAGGCTGATGTTTTAATCAGTAGAAGCAGCCTGGGGACTTTGGTAATAGCTGACCACAGGCATTCTGGATAACAAGCTTGGGTTTCCCTCCTCAGTTCTCGTCTAATTAGGTGATCACAGCCATTTCTCTTGACATGTCTGAGAGGGGCTGGAGATATTTGGCAATGAATCCATCAGTCATGTAGAGAGCACACATGGACTGGGTCAAAGGGAAACCTCACCTTCATTCCACATGACTTACGTGGTAATTGGTCCACGGGCTTGAAAAGGAAGATATAACACTTCACACATAAGGAATACATAGGAAACTTGCCATATTTTATTCTAGGTTAAAAGATGTGAAATTTGAGTTATTTGATAATAATAAAAATGAAGAAAAATTTCACACAAGCCCAGAATAATCAGGAAAGGTATGAGTAATGAATTGGTAATGTCAATCGTGTCATGCTGTGCTAGAATAACTCGTTATTTGAAGGCATCCTATGACAGATGGTCTGTAATATGAGAAACCATCATGGAAATGTCTCCACATTTTAAGTTGTTCTGTGATTTGGATTTTTCTGGACGTCGTGCACATTACCATTAAAAGATGTTGTTGATTTGGTTTTGGTATTTCTCCTTGTCTGTCTTCCACAGGTTATTGAAGCCCGCATGACTCAACTGAATTAATGGAAACCAGGGGAATTTTTGTGCTTTGGTCTAATTCTACAGAAATCTGTTACACCACAAGAAGTTCCCTCCCTAGGTGAGACACAGATTGAACGCCTTCAGAGGTTTCATATCTGGAGCCCTGGGGTATAGAAAGCCGTGAAGTCACTCTGCCAGGAAGGCATCAATCACTGACTCCTCTTTCCTCCCCTGTACTGTTTAACATACAAATTACGGTGTTTGTATTTCAGGGCTCCAGGTTAGGGCATCCAATAGCACATCTTCTCTGGGAGCTCTGCGGGGGAGTTTGCATTTTTTGACAGCCAAGACACCAATGGCTCCCAAGTATACATCCTGTAACAAGATCAAGTCTGTAGAAATCCAGGAGCGAGGCACCTCAATGCACACCCCAATCTCACATAGCTTGAGATTTTCCAAGTCAACAGGTAACACGGATGACACACAAGCCCGGCTCTGGGCTAATGGTGTGGCGCACATTGTCATCGTTCCTTGGTCCACTGGGCGTCATCGTGGGTGGGTGTTCTTGCTAGCTCCTCGGCACAGACATGGAAGCTGATGGTCTTGGAGGTTGAACTACTTGCCCGTAGTTACAGTGAGCAAGTGGTAATGTTGAGATGTAACCGAGGAGTTCCAGAGTCAATACTCTGAACAATTACAACCATACCTGAGTGGCCACGTCAATTCCAGCTTAGCTCTGAACTGTTATGTGGATCTCTTTTCAGCTTTCTGTGTCCTTATCAGACAAAAATCCCAAATGCCTAGGCTTTCTGGCTATACATGTATGTATATAGATATGTTGCTGCTGCTGCTGTTGTTGTTAGGTGCCGTCGAGTTGGGTCTGACTGATAGTGATCCTCATAGGGTTTTCAATGGCTGATTGTTTCGGGATATAGATATAGATGTAGATAAAGATAGATATATAGATATATACATACACACAAGTGGGGGCCAAAAAATGTATACATATCTTGCTATGAAAACTTTCCATTTCAGTGTGTTAAGAATGTGTCATGTGCTCGTTGTGCTACCCCCTGGCTCATGTGCACAACGTTTGGTAGAATTCAGTGGTGCGTTTGTGTGAGCTGTCCCAGCATCAGAGCAGAAGAACCAGGGCTTGTTGCCGTACAAGGCCTCCCAGATGTCCTGTTGTGCACCTTACACACAGCACCATATGTCTGCAGCTTATCACAAGTGTGTGTGTCTGTCAGTGTGTTAGAGGTTCTGTGGCATACTCCCGCCTTCTTTGAGTAACAGCATCTTTTGAGCAAAGGTCATGCTGCACATCGCCACTGTAATTCAACTTTAAAAAGCAATACAAAGACAACATGTATTAAGATGTGTTGTTGGCACCCCGGATGTTGTTGTTGTTGTTGTTGTTAGGTGCCGTCGAGTCAATCCTTGTGTCCTTTTAGAATGAACTCCAAAGGAATGGTAATGAAGGGTGCTCGGTTGTTTGGCTATTTGTGACCGCTGATTTTAGACAATATTTTTAGTTCTGAAATAGTGTTCATGTCCCTCTCTCTTGAGGCAACAAGATGGAGAGAGAAGAGACAAACAGATTGATTCGTATCATCACTTTTCAGCTCCACTGGGACAAAAAAAGCCTTCACTGACCTCTCAAATTTCTGAATCAGCCTTTAAAAAGGAACTGGGTTCCAGGCATAAACAACAAATTTTCCTTCTAATTTGGTTTTCAGACCAAACAATTGTAGAGTGGCAGAGCACAGTAATATTCACAGCTAAAATGTATTGTTAATTTCAATCACCTCTCTGAGTATCATTGTTCCCATCACATGGGAGGGCAGAGTGGATATAAACACAATTAATGTGAAAATACACAGTCAAGTCTCAGAAGGCCTATTATATTTGGATCACTAGGGATGTAAATATGGATGGGATGTTGACATTTATAATGTAATAGGGAAATTAAACAATAACTACATAACTATAAGCTTACAGGAAGTTCTCAAAAAATTTTTCTCAGTCCTATAATCTCTTCCTTTCTTCCTTTTCCTCTTACCACTACCAAACCCTTCCCCCAAGATGGTGCCCTTACTTCTATGAACCAGTGGCCCTCTTGGATCAGCCAATGTGACTTCCTATGAAGACCTGTCTTAGTCCTATCTCACACAACAAAACTTAATCTTTCTATGTTCTCCTTCCTCAAGTTAATGGGTAGTCTCATCCAAAGAAGTTAATTGCTAATAAAGGTTGAATATTTATTTGTAAGTTGTTGTCGTTAGGTGCCCTTGAGTTGGATCTGACTCACAGAGTCCCTCATATGGTTTTCAATGGCCGATTGTTTCAGGATTGCTTTGCGATTGGATTGCCACGTCCTCTTGTTTTTGCGGTACTAGGGATCAAACCTGGGTCCTCAAAGAGTGCAGAGCAGCACTCCACCAATTGAGCTAAACCCCAGCCCCATTTTTAAGTTAACAACAACTTATATCAACCAGTACATTGATTCCTGGGGGCAAAATTCTGAACAACAATGGAAGAGCCAAGACATAATGAGAGACACAGACATATTGGTAAGAAGCTAAAATTTGCAAAATTGTTTCTGCTTGGGCTATTTGATATGAGGATTTCAATCAGTCCACAGTTTCCAATCTGAAATACCCACCATTTATCTTGGCTTTCTGGAGCCTTGCCTGATTTGTATGTCATTTAAATGAAGAATTTTATTTTCTTCCATAAAGATTGATGTTATTAGTCAAAGGCATCAGCAGCGAATATAAATTTGCATTTTAAATTTAGAATGATTTATTTTCAGTGAAAAGTATATCACTGCTGCAGTTAGTCTGGCTGTGGCTGGGGGATTATAGATTGATATTGAAAGACTACTAGAGCTGTGAGCTTCCCTATAAAGGAAAAAATTGGCACATTTGACTTCATAATTCAAAATCTCTATATGACAAATACACAAAATTGCATGACAAACAGATCCAGAGAAAATACTTGCAACTCATATAACCAAAGGGTTAGCGTTAAGAGTCCGTGAGAAGCTCCTAGCACTCAATAAGCAAAAAGGCTCATTTACCTGGAGAAAAATATGAAGACCATACAGAGAAAAACACGAATGATTAAAAAGCACAGGAGGCTCAAATCTTGAAAAAATAGGAGTTCCATTTTGTAAACCTCCATTTGTAAGTTTTCCATTGACCTTCAAGATTCTTTATGCGGAAGTTTTCTTACCCTCCTTTTTCCAAAGAAACACATCTGAAGCAAGTATTCATTGCAGATTCTTTCACTGGTGTTTCCTGACATTCTGTTTCATTTGCTTTCCTCATCTTCAAGTCATCCTGTGGACGCAAAATGTTCTACAGCTCAGTTCTGAACAATGCAACGCAACCTCACAGATCTGAAGGCAACTGCAAGCAACTTCAATCTTCTAGAATCTTCCATTTTTTTCTTCCCTTCCCTTCCCTTCCCTTCCCTTTCCCTTCCCTTCCTTCCTTCCTTCCTTCATTTATTTATTTCCTTCTTTCCTTCTTTCCCTCCCTCCCGCCCTCCCTCCTTCCTTCCTTCCTTTCTTTCTTTCTTTATTCCTTTCTTCCTTTCTTCCTTTCTTTCCCTCCCTCCCTTCTTTCTTTCTTCCTTTCTTCCTTTCTTATTTCTCTCTATTTTTTGCGATACTTGGGGGTTGAACCCAGGGCCTCATGCATACTTTATAAGTGCTATACCACTGGGTTGCACCCCTAGCCCATTTTGTCATTTTTTATCTTGAGACAGAGTCTCACTAAGTTATGCAGGCTGCCTCTCGGCTTGAACCTGTGATCGTCCTGCCTCTGCCTCCCGAGTCACTGGGATTGCAGGTGTGAGCCACCATGCCTGGCAGTGGAATCCTCCATATTTCTTATGTAATCTTAAAAACTTCCTTTTTCATCAACCATCTCATCAACATCTCAGTTCAGCATTGTGTTTGCTTGTTTGTGGTGCTGGGGAGGGAACACAGGGCCTCACACATGCTGGATAAGCGATCTGCCACTGAGTCACATCCCCAGCCTTGGATCCAGCAATTTGAAGTGGTGTTTTGTACTTTGGTAAGATGGAAAGTCTATTTATTCACTGATTTCTTAGATAAAATAGCATCATATACTTTATGAGAAGGTAAACAAGTATTTATGGGGGAAAAAGTAGTTGACATATTAGGCGGTTGTCAATTCCCAAAGTACTGATATTCCCAATAGGGTAAATGAAGTTAAAAACTTATTTCTGATTTTCTCATCTATACCTTATATCTCACAAAATTCTCATGTATTTTATTTCAGTTAGGTTTTCTATAATTAGTTGTTTTAAAAATAGCATGTCAATCTCAATGTTCTATATGAAAATGTCTATAACCATACCACCCTGGTTCAAGATCTGGTCTGATCTTAGAAGCTAAGCAGGGTGGAGCCTGGTTGTCCTTAAGAGGGAATACCAGGTGCTATAGGCTAGAGAAAAGGACGCAGCAGCCCACTCCTGAAACAATCAGCCATCAAAAACTCTATGAATAGCAGAGAATCACTGACAATGGTGCTGGGCACGGCACAATGTTAGGCAGTGTTTCATTCTGTTGTACATAGGGTCATTATGCATCAGACTCAACTTGACGGCACCTAACAACAACAGCAACAATAACAAAATGGAAATACAACAAAGCATTATGGGTTGGGTATGAAGTGTTTCTTCAAAAACCAAGTATGTTGAAGGATGATGGATCTAATCATCAAGAGGTGACTGGATCATGAGGGCTGTGACCTAACCAAAGGATTTACAATATAATGGAATTACCGGGAGGCAGTGGAATGTAGGAAGTGGAACCTGGTTGGAGGAAGTAAGTCACTGTCCCCTTCCTGTCTCACTGCCTGCTCCTGGGCAACCATGAGGTATGCGACTTTGCTCTGCCATGCCCTCTTGCTGCTATGATGTTTTGCTCATACCCATGGAGCAAGCTGATCATGGACTGAAACCTCTGAAACCATGAGCCGAAACCAAAACCAAAAGACCTTTCCTCCTCTAAACTAGTTCTCTCCGTGTCTGACACATTGATGAACAGTCTAACACACGCAGATACAAAAACAAAACCAACCAACCAACAAACAACAAAAGTGCATGAGAAGAAGCTCCAGTTAGAAAATCTAGATGTTCGAGCTTTCTTCACATCAGATTGACAAGGTTGGAAAAGGTGAGTATTTAGTGTTAGTGTTGACAAACAGCCCCTCGTTGTGGAATGAAAGTGTTAACAGACCTCAGTTCTCTGTAGAACAACTCAGCAACATTTATCAAAATATAAATGCCTGCCTCCTCCCTCTCTTTCTCTCTCTCTCTCTCTCTCTCTCTCTCTCTCTCTCTCTCTCCCTCCCTCCCTCCCCCTCCCACCCTCCTTTCCTCCCTCCCTCCCTCCCTCTATCTCTCTCTCTCCCAACAGGGTTTTGCTATGTAGCTCAGGTTGGCCTTGAATTTGGGATCATTTTGCCTTAGCTTCCTGAGTGCTAGGATCATAGACATGTACTTCATGCTCTATGTGTCTGTGTGTGTGTGTGTGTGTGTGTGTGTGTGTGTGTGCGCGCGCGTGCGCGCGCGCGCGCGCAGTACTTAGGGATTGAACCCAGGGCCTTGCACATGCTAGCCAAGTGCTCTACCACTGAGCTGCACCCCCTGCCCCTTTTTTCATTTTCTAATTTTGAGACAGGGTCTTGCTAAATTGTGCAGGCTGCCTCTGGCCTTGAACTCCCAATCCTTCTGCCTCACCCTCCTGAGTCGCTGGGATTAGAAGAGTTCACCACAAATGCCTGGCTATAAATATCTTTCTGACTCAACAAATCTTCCAAGGATCTATTAGTCATAAATGCTTGAAAGTTGAACAAACATGCATATTCAAAATTCTTGGTAGTAGAAATGAAGTCCTGGAAATCATCTCAATGCTGCCCAGTGGAGGACTGGGGGACATCCAGACTGCAGGAGCAAAGCAGCTGAAAATGAGTAAGAGTAGAATCACATGGAAAGATGTCACTCTGTTCATTCTTTTAAAGTTCCAGGACAATAGTCACACCATTTACATTTTAATAACTAGCAGCAAACACCACAAACATATATATAGATGTAAGTATGGGTGTCTGTAGAAGAATATTTGGATTATACAAACTCTTAGCAGTGACCTCTAGGGTGGAGCCTGGGATTGGAGCAAGCAGGTATTTTCAGTTTTATTTTATTAATTTCTGACTTGTATTTTTAAGAATTCCTTTCATTATTAATGTCCTTAACGAAAGAAGAAGAAAGGTTAGAATGTTCTTACTAGTATGCCAAATTGCCCAGATTCCATGACGGTGCTGTTGTGGTCCAGGAGAATGTGTGTAGCTTTTCAAATGCCCCAGTTAATAATGCACATTGATCCGTATTTCCCATGGATTATTTAAAAGTCTGGAAGGAGCCCACACGGAGTGCCAGGGTATGAGTTCTGGTGTCTGTTTTATCATGTCTGTCTGTAGACCGCAGTCTCACTTCTTTGCATTTCTAAAAAAGTGGAAGTTGGCAAGATCAGCAGTTTTCTAGCTCTGTTCTCTGCAGATACAAGGACTCCTCGCGCCACCACCTACCGCCCACGACTTTGCTTCTTAGCCAGAGCAGTTCGGTTTCTAGTTCATTTATTTCCATATCCACCTAAGATTTTGTCTGATTCCTGGGGCAAGCATCATTTGAGAATACCCAGACGAAATTATTTTAGGGCTCTTTTCCGAACCAGTGCTCTCTGAGTTTATAAACTCCAAGCCCTGGATAGGGGATGCAGATTTTTCTATCAACCCTTAAATTACTCCAGCTAGGAAGCTGCCTGGTTTCTGCCTTCATCAAAGAAGCAGCACAGATCTTCTTTATTTTTTCCAGAGTATGAAGTCGGACTGTCTAGGCTATCGTGAAGATGGACAAAAAGGAATTAAGCACATGGGTCAGAAAGCCAGAAGCAATGTGGACTGCTGGGGAAAGAAGGATTCTTGATCTTCCCATTCTTTTTCTTTTTCCTTCAGTACTGGGAGGTTGAACCAAGGGCCCCATTGCATACTAGGCAAGAGGCCTACCACTGAGCTCTACCCTCAGCTCTGCCCTTTTATTGTTCTTTATTTTGAGGCAGGATCTTGCTAAGTTGCGCTGGATGCACCTGGCCTTGAACCTACGATGTTCCAGTCTTAGCCTCCTAACTTGCTGGGATCACAGACATGCTCCATGGTGCCCAGTTCTTCCTATCTTTTAAATGACCTCTGGGTCAGCTGGCATTCCTCCTGGCATGATGGTTTTGCTTATGAACATGCTCCTTTCAGAACGAATAGTTGGCAGAGTGCCCTGAGAATACACTTGGTAGGGAGTTGTAATTCATCCATGCAGCGAAAGGTCAGACTAGAAATCAGCACTAGATCTTCATCAACAGCTGAATAGGAAGAGAAGGCCAGGCCCCATCTCCACGCTCAGTGTCAATAAAAGACAGTGCTGGTGTTCAGAGGCACTGGAAAACTGGGTGCAATCTAACAATTGGGGCCTTTTCTATAAGAAAAAAAAATTGAGAACTTCCGAATAGCAGAGTTAAACCAGATGTCACTGTACCATCTTCACTCTGCGCACCTTCAAGATGGAATTAGAAATATAGATAGTAACACATTCCTCTCTGCAGCACCACGGGCTGTATCATGAAGTGAGGGACCATGAAAAAGTCGGAGATGGAGAAGAGCGTCAAGACACAGCCTTCATTAGCTGCATTTTCATTTCACAACCCAAACACAAACCAAGCGGTCACGTCAGGAGTGACACACACACTGGTTATTAATGTATCATTCTCTTTTTTCATAAGAAAACTTTAAGACCATGTACAAAATATCGCAGATGAAACCTATTGAACTCCAACTCACTGAATTCCACTGGTGCCTCTTAAAACTCTAAATACCCCATAGCATGGAAACTGGTTTTTAGCCTTTCAATTTGTGTTATTGGAGAGAGGAGTCCATTCTCCCACTTCTCTTGTATCTTTTCTGAGATCTGAGTAAAATGCTAAAGCTCAGGAGACTAAATGTGACTGGAAGGGTTTTTTTGCCATTAAAGAGGCAAGAAAAAGTATGAAAATCATTAGAAATATGCTGTTGTTGTTGTTATTGTTGTTGTTAGGTACTGTTGAGTTGGTGTCCAACTCATAATGACCCTACATACAGCAGATGAAATAGAAGCCAATGTTTCTCTTCTATTCATAGGGTTGTCAATGGCAGATTATTTTTTGGAAGTGGGTTGCCATGTCCTTCTCCCAAGCCTACAGCACCTGATGTTCCCAGGTGGTCTCCCATCCAAGGACTAACTAAACCCAACCCTGTTTAGCTTCCGAGAGCTGCCAGGATCGGATGCCACAGTGGTATGGCTGCAGGCATATAATGATATACATATGTGGAAATAAAAAGAACTTTTATAAAACCCTGTAAACTATGTGGAGACGGAAACCACATTGAACAGTGGTGATGGTGTTAGTTACCAGCTGATTGAACATTATCTCCTATCCTGAATATTCACAACTATTGAGTGGGGACAATAGCAATACCTTCTTAGAGTCATTGTCAAGCTAAATGTGGTGCCATTCATTAAATTAGCACAGAATCTCTGGGGAGATAGTATTCATGGCTCAAATTCGTTATTTCCTCAAATATTAGGTCCTTTCCTCTGTAACCCTGTAGAGCTCCCTACCCACCACCCCTGCCTCCACCTCCAACTCCAGCCAGGCAATTTACTTTGGCTAAGAGACCGCCAGCACCCTTGCTGCAGATGGAGGCTTGCAAAGCACCTGCACACAGGGACTTGTTCTGGCTCCGGCCTTCTGACACACCATGGAAACAAGTCTGGGCTACCCTACTGCAGGGTGGGAAACATGGAACCCCATTAGCCCCTAGTATCCCATGGGGCAACTAACAACCAACCGGTCTCCAGATGTGAGAGGGAGCCAGGCAAAAATGGAAAAGCCCAGCAAAGCCTAATCTAAATCACTGACCTACAGACTGTTGAGCTAAATACATGTTAATGTTTTAGACCACTGAGTTTCGGAGGGAGTTGATTTCTCAGAATTGCTGTCGATAAACAACTTATACAAAACTCAACACACAGGAAGTCCTTGAAAATTGTTTACATGGCAGCTCTTTGATCCAAATTTATTTTTATTTAAATTTCTTCATAGCTTTCTCTTTTCTTCTTTTTTCTCTTTATTGATAAATGTTAGTGGGGTGCAGAGTAATACAGCATTTGCTTTTTCCTTTGTGCAACTATTACATCACTTTTGGCTACACTTTCATCAACTTACAAAGTTTATAGAACCTTTTGACTAATAGGTTGTAAAACTCATACACATATAGGGGTCATACTCCCCTATCTTCCCCCTGCACTCATGAAGTTGCATTGTTTACGTTGAGATTATCTTCTCTTCCTTTATCCTTTATGTTATTTCTCCACCCCTTCCTACCTTCCACAAATTTGACTTCCCTTTGCTAGTCCCCTCCCTCCTCCTTTCTATTCTTTATATTGCCTCTTCTTCACTGTTTAATTGTGCATTTTTTATATATCAACTTATGTGTAGGATTTTTTCTTCCTTTAAGTAAGATTCAGTTCCTACATATGAGTAAGAACATAAGGTATTTCTCTTTTTGAACTTGTGTTCATTCGCTTAAGATGATGTTTTCCAGTTCCATCCATTTTACTGCAAATGACATTATTTTGTTTTTTTAATTGCTGAGTAGTAGTCCATAGTATATATGTACCATAGTTTTTTTATACTTTCCTCTGTTGATGGGCAGCTTGGTTGGTTCCCTTTCCTGGCTATAGTGAAAAGTGCTCCACTAAATATGGAGATGCAGGTGTCACTATGGTATGATGACTTGTCTCCCTTTGGCTATATTCCCAGGAGTGGTATAGCTGGGTCATAGGGCAGTTCTATTTTTAGTTTTCTGAGGTATTTCTGTATTGATTTCCAAAGTGGTTGAACTAATTTATCATCCCACCTGCAGTGTAAAAGTGTTCCTTGTTCTCTATATCTTCATCAGCATCTGTTATTATTTGTTTTGTTGATCTAGGCCATTCTTGCTTGACTTGGATGGAATCTCAGAGTTGTTTTGATTTGCATTTCCCTAATGGCTAGGGATATTGAGCATTTTTCATGTGTTCCTTAGCCCTAGAAATTCCTTCTCTTTAAAATGTCTAACCTAGGTGCACTGCTAAATTCATATGCTTATTGGGCCTCATTAGCCCTTGGATGGGAGACCACCTGGGAACACCAGGTGCTGTAGGCTTGGGAGAAGGACCTGGCAACCCACTCCCAAAATCTATCCACCATTGAAAACCCTATGAATAGCAGAGAAGCACTGACAATAGTGTTTCGCCTGTTGTATGTAGGCTCATGTTCACCCACCATTACCCTTTCATGTCCTCCCTCCTCCCTTCTACTTATCCCCTTCTTCCCCACAAACAGTCCCTCTTCTGCTTGCAGATGTTTTAATCTAGATTCTGCATAGAAGAGAAAAATGTGTGATATGTCTTCCTCCCCTCCACCACTCTTTCTTATTGATTCCTCCCCACTCCCTTTAGTTGCCCTTTTCCCTCTAAATAGTCACCCTCCACTACCATGACATATATATGTCATATATATTAAAATCTAGAGTCCAAATATAAGGGAAAATGTGGTATTTATCTTTTGGAATTTGACTTATTTCACTCAAGAAGATGGTCTCTGGCTCTATCCATTTTCCTGTACATGACATAACTTTATTTTTCTTTAAGGTTGAGTAAAACTATATTATAGATACATAGACCACATTTTTTTTATCCATTCACCTGTTGGTAGACACCTAGGTTGATTCCATATCCTGGCTATTGGAGGTAGTACCAGAATAACATAGGTATACAGGTGGTATGTTGACTGAGATCCCTTGGGACGGGACGTATACCCAGGAGTGGTATAGCTGAATCATATGGGAGTTCTATTTGTAGTTTCTTGAGGAACCTCCATGTCGATTTCCATAGTGGCTGCACCATGCTATATTCTCACCAGCAGTGTATGAGGGCTCCTTGGTCCCCGCATCCTGCTGTCCTGTGTTATTTGTTTTCTTGATGCTGGCTATTCTGGCTGTAATGGGATAGAATCTCAATGTAGTTTCAATTTGCATTTCCTTGATGGCTAAGGATGTTGAATTTTTTTCCATATGTTATTGACAATTTGTATTTCTTTTAAAAACTACCTGTTTAGAGTTTTTAAACCTTATTTAATTACAGAAAATATGGACAATTCTGGTGAGTGGGCTTTCATATAGAATTGGCGATCGGAAAAGAGAGCATAACAAAGTCACGAACCAAAGAAACTAATTTCTTTACTCCAGTTAACTCAGGTCATGATTCCTTTCCAAAAGAATGAATCAACTACACGTAAGTTACAGCCAAATAAGGGGTAAAAGAAAAACAAAAAGAAGAAAAGAAAGAAGAAAAACAAGGTGTATCTTACTGACTTAATCTATACACAAAAAGTGTACCAGATGGATGGGGATAGGTAGCCAGGATGGTCCTAAAAAACAAAAAGCGGAAAAATAAAAGAGTGTCCAGGAATATTCTAAAAAATCAGAGTTTTAGAAGGTCACTTATCTTTTGAGGTATTGCCATACACACCATAAAGCTACAATAATTAAAATAAAGCTGTACTCATCCGATGAACAGATCAGCAGAAAGAAGGTAGAGAAGTAAGCCAAAATCCATACAAGGATTTAGATAAAGATGACAAGTTAAATCAGGAAAGAAATGGTGAATTATTTAATAAATATGCTGATGATTAGGAAAGGATTGTTATCGGGAAGGAAATGGTGGATTATTTAATAATAAATAAGCTGAGAAAACTGGATAGTCATCTGAAGTTCTTATTTCACTTCTATAACTCCTTGCTCTAAAAAGTAAAATAAATAAATCCAAAGCTGTTGAAGTTGTAAAAGTAAACTGAAGCATGAAAACCACAGGAGGTAGACATGAAAGTATTTTAAAATATAGTTTCATAATGGGGAAGACTTTAGGTTGGACATGAAAGCCAAGGCTCACTGGGAACCAGCGGAGAGACGGTAGGGTGAGGAGGCTGAGTTATTCATCCAGAACACACATTGACTCAGTTGGCTCCTGGGACAGTGGATCCCAGCCATTTTGTCTGTTGCCTCAACATCTATCATAGGCCAACGGGGAGGAGAGGGTGCCAGTGGCATCTGATAAATATGGGAAACCAATTGCCAATTTTTTTGGTATGTGTCACGAGGTAAAATAGTGAGAGGTGGATCTCCCACTTCACCCCTTGGCTCTGCACTCATGAAATCTGGTTATGGGAGAAATAGTACCATATACATTAGACCCTCCTTCAGCATCTATGGAGCAGCTTTTAAGACACCCTCCAAATTGTAAACACTGTAGTCTCTCAGCATCCACCATAACTGACTCTTCCAAAGGCAATTCTACCGTTTTTAAGATGAGCTTTTCCCGGGAGATGGGACTCATGGTAGGACCAGTAGATCTCAAGTGTATAGGCTGATTTCTTCTCTTCTCCTGCAGGAAAATGAGTTCCTTTTTTGGAAGTAATATTGTGTGGGACACCCAATCCCCTGGACCTCGCAGAGGTCCGTATGAGGGACATACGGAAGAGCGACTTGAATTACAACTTGACCCACGTGCAGAACTTTGTCTGGCTTTGGGCTGCGCTCATGACCAGCAGCTTTAAGGTTACCTGATCGTAGGTTGGGGCATTGTGCTTCTTTCTTAATCATGGGGAATTCGGTGATGCAAATTGTCTTTCACTTTGGAGGGGTATCTTGAATGTCTCAGATGACTAAACCCCAAGAATCTTCACTAAGTCCATCAAGGTCTCCAAATTTCCAAAAGAACTGTCACCCACCCTCTGGCACCTAACAACAACAATAAAATGGAATAGCTAGTGGAGGTGCTCTAAAGTCTAAAAACTACTTATTATTGTTGTTAGGTGCTTTTGAGTTGTGTCTGCCTCATAGTGACCCTCACAGGGTTTTCAATGGTGGATTGGGGATTGTTTCTGGCGTGGATTGCTACATTGTTCTCCTGTTTTTGCAGTGCTGGGGATCAAACCCAGGTTCTCAGAGAGCACAGAGCAGCACTCTACCACCTTAGCTAAACCCCAAACCCCTTCCCAAAAAAGACTTGTATCCTTGTTATTCTACAACTGTAGAATTTCTGTCTAACATAGTATAAAGAAGGGAATGCTTTATGAACTAGGGCCAGAGTTAGAAGGAAAAAGAAGTGTTCCCAGAATCCTTCATGTGGGGTTGACTTCAGAATTCTGGAACTAGAAGCTAAGCTCTAGACATCGAGTTCACTGGCTTTTCACAGTGTTTCTCAAACTGTGACTCAAGGACCAGCTGTGCACAATGCTCCCTTACTCCATGTCCTCTGGGAATGTGTGGGGCGCATACCTCCTGGTCCAGCCTGGAGGTTCGGACGGGTGGTGCTCAGCGCACACAGATACTAAACACAATTCACTCAGGTCCCTCAGGCGAGGGGCATGGACTCCTTCAGCCCTTGGGACCCTGGAGGAGATGGGAGAAAGGAAAAGCCTCAGGCGCTTTTGCCTTCCAGGGGCAAACACCCATGTTGGTGGTCTCCATGGTCACGAGGAGACAGCTGTTGCTTCCTCGGTGATCAGAAGGAGAATGGGTTCTTTCTTTATTGATGGTTGCGATGGGAGAGCATTCTTTCCTCACCGAAGTTCCGGGGGAGGGCAGGAAAGCTGTTTCCTCATCGGTGGTCTGGGCAAGAACGGGCGAGAATGTCTTGCTTAGCCCATGGTCTGGGCGAAAAGGAGTGAAAAGGCGAAAAGTGTCAAGCTGCCCTAATGCAGCTCCTTATATAGCTCACCTGCAGAATGGCCTGAGCCAATCAGCTTTCAGTCCAATTGTTCAATTAGGAAGGATTTTGTACAAATGTGCCACCAAGTTACTTTCATTTTCCTTAGATTTCTAATTTACAAACCAGATATTCAAAAGCCATTTTCCTAGTTTGGGAGTTTTTGCCAATTTCCTCCCAATTTTTCCCTACAGGAATGGGCCTCCAAGTCATCATTCTAATCCTGCTTCCTGGGTGATCCTCAATCATACTGAGGTTTGATGACCATAGCAGATGCCACTTGATGTAGTAGGAGAGGGCAGAGTTCTGAGAAAGTGTCCAGTAAAAGATGGCTAAGCACATGGCAAAGGCAAGGTCAAGTAGGAAAGTGAATGGAAATTTCCATTGGATTGACAATAAGGTTGGCCGTTGAAGACTTAGTAAGAGCAGCTTCAATAAAGTGAGGATAGGAACATGAAGCTTATGTGACCACAGAGGTTACAGGTCTCACAGTGCTCGGGGACATGATTTCCTTCTCTACCTTTGACTTTGTGCTTTACGATGGTGATAAGAGGCGCCTGGCCCTGGACCACTGGATGGTACAGTGGGGCCTTCTCTTATATGACCCTCCATTAAAGGGGAAGAAGATCAGCTCCCTCCCTATATGATCTGTTCCTCTGGAAAATTATGGGTTGAACTAGGTCAGTAGATTTCCAGAGAGTTCAGAGACCTGCTGGAGGATTTTCTAAAAGAAATAGCTTTATATTTACTTGTTTGGATATTAGAGGTACATCTACAGAGTTGTTTAGAAACAACAGAGGGTCTCTGTTGCTAAAATCAACTTACTCCAACCCTGAGCTTTCTCCTAGCTCAGCTGGTAGAGTGCTGCTCTACACTCTCTGAGGCCTTGGGTTCGATCTGCAGTGCTGCCAAAATGGGAGAAGGACCCAGGCAGCCCACTCCTGAAACAATTAGCCATGGAAAGCCCTATGAATAGCAGAGAAGCACTGACGTAGTGCCAGGCATGGCACAGAGTTGGGGAGTGTTTAATTCTGTTTTACATAGGGTCACTATGTGTCAGACCTGACTCCATGGCACCTAACAACAACAACAACAATAAATTGGGCTTTAGCTCAATTGGTAGAGCACTGCTGTGTACTCTCTGAGGCCCTGGGTTTGATCCCCGGCACCGCAAAAATGACAGGACCGTGATAGCCCACTCCCAAAGCAATCCCCAAACAATCAGCCATTGAAAACCTTATGAATGCATGTATAAGGTTGCTATGAGTTGGACCTGTCTCGACAGCACCTCACAGCATTGAGGCCCAAAATTTCAACTGCTTGATAAATTTGTATGAATTCTGCTACCTTAAGTTCATCATGCTCTTTCCTACCCACCTCAAATCTTCTGTCCTTTCCTGAATTCCCACTGCGGTCCTGCCACCTCCTGTGGCAATGGTGTAGGTCAAGACTCACGCACTGTACAGTCATGGGTCATGCCCGCTTCCATCACGGATCTCTTCCATCTTCTTTCTCTTCCTAATCATTTCTAATGGTTCCATTGAGCTCAAAGATAGGGAAAGCCACTGACTACATATTGTTCTGTCCTTTCTGAATCTCTTGGTCCAACCTTGCAATGGCTTCTACCTTCTTCAGTGGAGGGAAGGCGAAAGTAGAGCAATAAATGTGCGGATATTTCCAGGCCCACTCGATTTCTACAAACCATGAGTTGTAAAAGGTGACTTGGGAGTCCATTTTAATTGATGCATAGGGACTCATTGAGAGATAGGAAGTCAGGTTAGTAAGTAGACAGTGGGTGGTTTAACGCTGAATATTGCACAGATTGTTTTTTAAATCCTCCAGTCAGTTTTTCACCTCCTCGTCGATTCAAGCTCCAACCTCCTTCCATATGGCTTTAACTCCGTATGGCCGCTCTTTATTTCAGCTCTTTCCCTCTCCTCTCTGAGACCGGCCCCCCAGCTTCTGGGGTGTTGCTCCTGCAAAACAGTCAAGCTGATCCTTTATCTCACTGTGAGCTTGGCCCACCGGTGCACAGAGATCAACCTCCCCCCAGCTATCAGGGACCATCAGTGGGTTCTTAAATACAGACATGTTTTTCCTTCAAGAAAAAAGAATTCTGCTGTCAGCTCTTAAAGCAACACTTTTTTTCCCCCTCTTGAGAAAATCATCATTCGGCTCTTCTGAAGTACCTTTGGAATTAGCAGCAATAATGTTTTTTGATTTCCTTCCTTTTGTGAGAGTGCTTGAACAAAGTCAGTTACGGTAGGGTGCTAATGAGGCCAGTCTCTCTGGTTTGGTCTTCCTGGGGGCTGGTTAGCTTCCTACTGTTCCCAGGGTACAGCAGCCCTTTCTCACCTGCAAGCTGTCTTGCCAGAGCACGTTTATTGCAAGGAAAGCTGGTTTGTGGGGAGTTGAGAGGGAGAGAGAGACACACACAGAGATTATGAGCCTCTTTCTCATTATACTTAAAACATCCAGAAAATTGGCCTTGTGTGGTGCGTGTAATCCCAGCAATTTGGGAGGCTGAGGCAAAGAGGATCGCAAGTTAGAGGCCAGAGCAGAATGTGTAATTTAGCAAGTCCCTGTCTCAAAAAATAAAAAATGGGGTAGGGGATACAGACGAGTGGTAGAGTACTTGCAGCTTATTTATGAGGCCCTGGGTTCAACCCCCAAGTGAAAGTGAGGGTTGGGGGGGGGAGGAGAGAAAGAGAGTGAGAGAGAGAGAGAGAGAAGAAAGAAAGAAAATTAATTGGAGCTGGACTCTACCTTCATTACGAGTTCTAGTTAGTGGGGTAGATGATAAAACACAGTGGTGCTGATGCCCCAGGGGTTCCTTGGTGAGATTAGTTTGGTTCCTTTTGAAACCTGTTCTGAGACAGCAGACTCTGCTTATCCTTAGCCATTGTTGTTGTTGTTAGGTGCCATCAAGTCAGTATCGGACTCATAGCGATCCTGTGTACAACAGGTGAAACACTATTGTCAGTGCTTCTCTGATGTTCATAGGGTTTTCAATAGCAGATTGATTTTTAGGAGTGGGTTGCCGGGTCCTTCTCCCAAGCCTACAGCACCTGGTGTTCCTAGGTGGTCTCCCATCCAAGGACTAACCAGGCCCAACCCTGCTTAGCTTCCGGGATCTGATGGGATCAGATGCTACAGGGCTGCAGGCATATCCTTAGCCATAGTGCCTTCTAATTTCTGTAGATGGTAGCTTTGAAGCAATTATATTTTCAATTTTTCCATTCAGAATCTGAAACCTTAGATGTATTCCAAATGAGTAGGTCAATGGCAAAAGCCAGAACTTGGTTCAACCAAAAAGATTTAGATGGGCATATTTATCTTTAAAGAAAAAATCATTTCAAAAATCATTAAACAATAGTCTTGATATAAGAAGAGGCAAGTAAAGCTGATGGTCCAATGGCTGCTTTAACAGGTAACTAATTACAGACAAAAAATGATGATGTGATTCATGAAAATCATTTTAAAGAGATTTTAAAGCTTTAGAAATGGATGTTTTTATAATCAGATACAGAAATTAGCAACTTGATGCTTTAAAAAATCTCCAACAATGCATGTAATAGTAATCAGATAATACTAATTATTCTTGTCTAACTGTAATATGTAGTGTTAAATTGGATTCTGTTGATGGTGACAAGAGAAGAGGAAATAGAGGCTTATGTTTCTTGAAGGACTTAAAATTCTCTGGGCAATCTTGAGCAATATAATAATAAAGTCTCTGGTTTCAACCTATGTCAAAAAAGAAGCAGCAATAATTCTAGATCCTTCTATCACTAATACTAATACACTAAGACCTCTTGGGAGAAGGGCATGGCACCCCACTCCCAAAAATCAATCCACCATTGAAAACCTATGAATAGCAGAGAAGCACTGACAGTAGTGTTCCCCCTGTTGTACATAGAGCCTCTATGAGTCAGATGCTGACTTGATGGCCCCTAACAACAGCAAGACCTCTTGGACCACCCACACACAAAAAAATGTTTTCTCTTGGGACTAGCAATGCTGTCTGCCAAATAATTTATACTACAGACCTCTTCAGGTCTCCAAACTGCACTCACATGGGCAAATTCAAAGCTGTCCTCTTTCTATTAAGCTTTGAGCAGTGGTCCTGTTTTGGATCATGGATCTTCCTGAGAAGCTGGTGGATAATATGGACCTTTTCAGTTTGAGAGGAAAAAAGGAGAAATTTATACATAAACATACTGCATAATTCATATAATTTTGGAAGATCCATTGATCTGAACCCCATAAATGGATTTTGTAAAAGATCATAGATCTATATTTTTTTAGCCCTGGGTTAAATATTAACTGTTAATTACTATTTTTTCTTTTTTTCCTTCATTCCTTCCTTCCTGCCTGCCTTCCTGCCTTCCTGCCTTCCTTCCTCCTTTTCTCTCTCTCTCTCTCTCTCTCTCTCTCTCTCTCTCTCTCTCTCTCTTCTTTCTTCTTTCTTTCTTTACTTTCCTAAAGCACTGGAGGCTTTAACCCAGGGTCTCTTGCATACTTTATAAGCACTTACCTTATGAGCACTCCACCACTGAGCCATAATCCCAGGCTGGTTTTTTTTTTTCCAACCTTTTATTGTGAGACAGGATCTTGCTAAGTTACACTGGCTGCCTCTAGTCTCAAACTTGTGATCCTCCTGCCTTCACCTCCAAATATTTTGGGATTGTAGATGTGTGCCACCACACCTGTCTTAAGTACTATTCTTAAACATTAAACTCAAGCAAGAGGCTGAATGGTAAGACTGAAAAAAGCCATCTCTGTAGAAATGGGCATGGCCTAGTCCCTTGTGATTTCCAACTCTGTGGCTTTCCCCCTTGTAGATTTGCTGGCCAGCACCCCCAATAGTTGTACCATCTTCAAATTACAAGCTAATCATTCATTTTAAAGTGTCATGTATTGGTGATATCCCTGGAATCCTAGATGACACCAACATAAATAATTGCTGCGTAAACCAGGAGGAATCATCCCACAAACTTCAAAGAATCACTAATAAGAAACCATGAATTTAAGAGGCACATGTTATTAGGTGCCCTCGAGTCGGGTCTGACTCATAGCAACCCTCATAGGATTTCCAATGGCTGATTATTTCAGGATTGCCTTGGGAGTGGATGGCCATGTCCTTCTCCCAGTAAGAGTCACATACATACACATAATTTCTTGGATATATTCATATGCATAAAATAAGCATGTGCTTACCAACACCTTCATGTGATTTCATTCAACCAATCCTGCGTCTTCTGCCGTTGTTCATAATATATGGGAGCAGCTGACTGTTACTGCAGTGACTTTCTCAGTTATTAGGACAATGAAATAGGTTGCCAGCAAACCACTGAAGTCTCATTAACTTAAAAATGCCAGCCTTTTGGCTTTTGGTGAGATTAATTCCTTACTTGCAGATAGTACGACTGTAATTACTCAATATACCTGTCTTTTGTCACTGTGAAATCTAAAGACATACCATGCATTTAAGGAAGTGGCACTATGGTTATCCTTAGAGTATCTTAACATCTAGGAAAGCAGATGTTAAGCAGAAAGAAAAAAGAATGAATCCAGGGTCTAACTCTGAGAACTAAACAGAGCTAGAGGGGGTTCAGGGGCCAGAGATAGAGAAATGAAGGTGATCTCTATCATCCCACATCAGCCTAGACCTAGCCTGAAAAGACTGTGTTGATTGTCAAGGTATCCACAGAGAGCAGGAAGCAGACAGATTAGATAGATAGATGTTGTTGTTGTTAGGTGCCGTTGAGTCGAGTCCGACTCATAGCGACCCTATATATAGTAGATCAAAACACTTGCCGATTCTGTTCCAGGCAAACGATCTTATTTATGTTTAAGCCCATTGTTGCAAAGAAACACTGTCAGATAGATAGATAGATAGATAGATAGATAGATAGATAGATAGATATTGATGTAGATATGGATATAGACATAGATATAGATATATGTAAATGCCTTTCTACTGACATATGGACAATGATTCAGGCAGGATTTGTTTTGTTTTGTTTTATCATAACAACATAAATAATAAAATGAAAACATTAATCATGACACCAACTGCCATTATAGAATTTTTTTAATTGGGTATGAACATATTGATAGAGTTTTATGAGGCTTTTTCAAAATACTACCTATACTGATTCAGAGATTCATTCTAATTCTATTGATTGATTTGAATTTGCTTTTATGAGTCAGGACCAGCGTGCGATGCAATCAGCATAAACTCATTCAGTAGTTATTGAATGGGCAGTGGAGGGAGGAGAAGCCATGCTGGCTGGGAAATCTTGGGGTAAATGGTAAATGGCTTGGAGGTAGGAATGAAGTGAGCAGTGTAGAAAGCAGTATGCCAGAGGACCCTAGAGAGACCAGGGTTGAAAGTCTGAATCCTCCTATCAGCAATGCAGCCTTGGAGTTTGATAGATTCTGTGCCTGCACTTGTTCATTTGTAAAATCGGGACATGCGCAGTATCGACCCCACGAGGTTTTCAGGAGGATCAAATGAGTTAGACCATGTGAAGTCCTTAGCACAGCTGTAAATGAATGCCAGCTCATCTTCATCATCTTTTCTTCTGCCTCTTGCATCCAGCTCATTGCCAAGTCCTACAGAGTCTATCTGTACAGAATCTCTTACGTGGCCCCACCTTTTCTATTCCTGCTGCTGTGGTCCTGCTTCAGGCAGACCCCCATTATTTCAGATCTTAAGTCCTGTAGCAGCTTCCACAATGGCCACCTCACCTTCCATTTTCTGTCTCTCCAGTCCCTTCTGTGCACAGAGACCAAATTAATCTTCTGGCACTGCAGTTCAGGTTGCAGACTTTCCTGTGCATGTCCAGTGTACAGAGAAAGAAGCTCTTGGCACCAACAGGCTCCCCAGTCCTAACTCTGTATGTTGTTGTTGTTAGGTGCTGTTGTTGTTGTTGTTAGATGTTGTTAGTAGGGTCCAACTCATAGTGACCCGATGTTCAACAACATGAAACACTCCCCGACACTGTGCCGTGCCTGGCAGTATGTCAGTGTTTCTCTGCTATTCTTAGGATTTTCAATGGCTGATTGTTTCAGGATTGTTTCAGGGAGTGGGCTGCCAGGTCTTTCTCCCATTTTTGCAATGCTGTGGGTTGAACCCAGGGCCTCAGAGTGTGCAGAGCAGCACTATGCCAATTGAGCTAAACCCAGTCCTAGCTCCTCATAGTCATCCTTATGTGCCATTGAGTCAATGTCTGACTCATAGCGGCCTGATGTATAACAGACAAAACAGTATTGTCAGTGCTTCTCTGCTGTTCATAGGGTTTTCAATGGCTGATTGTTTTTTGGGAGTGGGTTTCCAGGTCCTTCTCCCAAGCCTACAGTACCTGGTGTTCCCAGGAGGTCTCCCATCCAAGGACTAACCAGGCCTGAGCCTGATTAGCTTCTGAGATCTGACAGGATCAGATGCCACAGTGGTACGGCTGCATGGACTAGCTCCTCATAGTCCTCCCTAAATATTCCCTATCCACCAATCCCAAGCATAAGGCATATATTTGCACACAGTACTGAATGTTCTTCGTGGTATCGCCAGCTTTGGCATGGGCTACCTCGGGCTCTCCCTCCTCCCCTCCCCTCCATCCTCTCCTCCACCACACCTGAACATTTCTGCTTATTAAAATGATAGCCATTCTTTATGTCTAGGCTTAAATGGCACCTCTTCTGTGAATCATCTCCCATGCTGTCTCAGCAAGCAGGTTCAACATCTCATCCTTAGAATGCATGTAGTGCTTTCTGGATAGCTCTATAAAGCAATTTTCTCCCCCTGTGGTCCAGCCATATGTATTTGTATAATCCTCCTTCTGCCACTGTGAGCTTTATCAGGACCTGGCCTTGGCTCTCATCCACTGCAGTTATAACTCTATTGTAATGTTTAGCTCGTAGAGCAAGCTCAATACAGGTATGTTAACTGAATGATGTTCATTGGGCTTTAAAAAATCATTGATTTTTCAATGGCCAGTGTAAACATAAAAACCAAAAGATGGTTGGAATAAAGTCTTAAGACATGAGAGACTATCACTAAGAACTTGAGAATATATTTCCAGCACAAAGCTAGGGCTGCTTGGCATGTGTATAATTACTCTGGAGGTAATGTGATGTAGCCTCTCAAAGCACACAGAAGATATTCTTTAAGCAACTCTGCCCTTTGTTCTAATCATTAATGACTGTTCCCAGGCACCTGGGTTTCTTCCAGGAAGTAGACTGCAGAGTAGGGAACACACTGGTCTTCATGACATATACATTTTCCTCGGTGAACTAATTAATCGATGCTTCAGTTTGCAAATCAGTCCAGTGTAGAATCTTCCTTCAGGGCCTGATCCTTGCTGGCAAGGTGCCACAGGCTTCTAGCTATGCAGATGGTTAAGACTTTCAGTTGGCAGAGTGCTGCTCTGCGCTCTCTGAGGCCCTGGGTTCGATCCCCAGCACCACAAAAACGGAAGAAGGACGTGGCAATCTGCTCCCAAAGCAGTCCTAAAATAGCCATTGAAAACCCTTTGGGGGTTGCCATGAGTTGTACCCAACTCGACAGCACCTACCAACAACAACAAAAGACTTGGTTCTGTACCTGGGCCCCCTACTCAAGGCCATGGAAGAGAAAATGAAAGACTTCAACAAAAACAAACAGAGCAAACGCACTCCAAGAGTTCTTCTTTTCTTAAACAAGTCTAGGGGCTCCTTTGGGACTGAGCACACCTCTGGGCCTTCTGACCCAGTCCAGGCCTGTGTGATTCATCTCTCCTGCCCTCCCCACTCTGCTCAGGGCCAGGTCTGAAGTTTGAAGGTGAGTGTACAGGAGGCCTGGGCTGTCAGGTTACAGAAAGAGTTCTGACGAGTACTCTCTGCCTTCCTGGGCCCTCTGTCTTTCCCAGAAGAACCTTGGAGAGCCTCGCTCCCCTCCCTGCTCTGGATGAAGCCTTCCCACCTCTTCCTTGGGCTCCGCTTATCTGGTTGGAGTCTGAATGTCAGCCCACGTGCGTCTGGGTGCATCTGTCTCTGCTAAGCTGTGATGCCATTAAAGTTGTTGGGATTGTATATATCAATATGCAAATGTATGCATCCACTAATGCGTAACTTAGCATTTTTCCTTTCAAGCCAAAAGATGACACGCGACTACTTGCAATCATTTTATTTTCCCCAGAAACTTTGGGCTATGGAAAAAAAAAAAAAAAAAAACCCGCACACACACACACATATAAAAAAAAACAAAAACCAAAACACAACAACAAAAAAAACTATCTCCACAGCTTGCTTGTTTTAGCCATTGTCTCTGTTGCTGTTTTAGCCACTAGAAGGCAAACAGAAGGGATGTTACCGAAAGGACAGACAGAATATCTTGGAATTGGCCCTAAAAAAAACAAAGCAAAAAGAGAGTTGTGTAAACCGGTAGCATATGGAAGCCAAGAAGGGAAACTTTAAGCTGAAGACACAGAGCATAATCATTTTTAAATGGCACAGCGTGAGCTGGAAAGTGCCTTGCTCACCAGCCCTCAGAGAATTGAGCTCCACGCTAGAGAAGGAGGAATCGATAATCTTAAATGACCTGAAAAGAAAGCAAATTCGTGGAAACACTCATCCACGCCATTAAATTAATGAGTACAGCAAGCGCGTTTGCTGTATGGGTCCACATACTTAGAAGAATAGATTTTCATGAAAGTAAAGTCACGGTATTTCCTATTTATTTTGTTATATAATCAATCAAAAGATTTAAAGGAGCTAGGTATTTGGGGAACTTTATTATTAAAAAAAAAATCCAATGACTTTTTTCCCCTCAATTTTCTGCCTTTACTGTTCAGCAATGGCCAAGGTCCTATCTCATGGCTAGGACAGCCCCGCTCTGCATGGCCCTGATAGTTCAGGGATAGTGTTTCTTTGTCACCCAGCTTCAAATTCATGTTGTACACTATTCTCAGAGGAAAGCCGGCTGTCCAAAGAAGATGCTTGAGCCCCTGTGGGGGAGTGATCAGAGGCTGGGATGTGCCTGTGGGTGCAGGGGGAGGTTTAGACTGCCCAGCTTCATGCGCATAAGTGGACATTAAATGATAAGGGACATAGGACATGGTCTCTGCACTACATTTGACATACAGAGATGTTTCCTTGTGCTAGTGCTTCTGTAATGCCTTAATTTCTCTTTTTCTCTGCCTCCTTTTCTGTCTTTAAATATGGTAGGGTCTAGATTCTCACCCCTCAGGGATTTTTGTTGTTGTTGTTAGGCCCCCTCAAGTTGAGTCCACATAATAGCAACACTATGTACAAAATAACAAAACAGTACTCAACATTGTGCCGTGCACATGATCTTTTCATGTTTGAGGCCACTGTTGCAGCCACTGTTTCTTCTCATTTTGAGTTATGCCACAGCAAAAGGAAGTCCCAGGACTTTAGTCCATTCCCGTCATTACGGTTGACTCTACTTTGAGGAGGCAACTCTTCCCAGTATGCAGTTAATTAAACAAGAATGTTTTGGGAGCACCTATCATATGCAGGGAGTGGTGCAAGTATCATACATACGAGAGAAATATGTAGCACAATCATATTACTTACTATGTAGAACTATTGGGAAAAGCAAGAATGTTGTAGATCTGGCACTATTGACAGTAGGAGTTTTCAATGTCAAGAACTTTTTCACATAAAAATATACTCAACATCATCAGTCGTCATTGTTAGGTGCCGTCGAATCAGTGTCTGACTTATAGCAACCATACATACAACAGAAGAAACAGTATTGTCATGCGTCTGTGCTATTCATGCTATTTCAATGGCTGGTTGATTTTTGGGAGGGAGTTGCCAGTTCCTTCTCCCAAGCCTATAGCACCTGGTGTTCCCAGACAGTCTCTGATCTGAGTATTAATCAGGCCTGACCCTGCTTAGCTTCTGAGATCTGATAGGATCGGACATCACAGGCCATTAGTCGTTGTTGTTGTTGTTATGTGCCTTCGAGTCGGTATCCGACTCATAACGACCCGACGTACAATAGGCGAAACAGTGTTGTAAGAGCTTGTCTGCCATTCATAGGGTTCTCAGTGGTGGACTGATTTTTGGGAGTGGGTTGCTGGGTCCTCCTCCCAAGCCTACAGCACCTGGCATTCCCAGGCAGTCTCCTGTCCAAGTACTAACCAGGCCCAACCTTGGTTATCTTCTGAGATCTGGCAGGATCAGTCACCACAGGGTTTACAGCTGCAGGCCCCAAACTCACACCCAACATGGGGCACAAACCCATGACCCTGAGATTAAGAGTCTCAAGCTCTACCGACTGAGCTAGCTAGGCCATTAGGCGTTAGGGAAATGTAAATTCAAACTAGAACAAGGTATAATTTCACACCCATCAGGATGGCTACTATCAAAACAAATAGATAAATAACAAAGTAACAAATGTTGGTGAGGATGTGGAGAAATCAGAACCCCCATGCACTGCTGGTGGGAAGGTACAATGGTATAGCCACTGTGGAAAAGAATTTGGCAGTTTATCAAAAGGTTAAATAAAGAACTATTTGACCCACCAGTTCTACTCTCCCATGTGTCTGTCACTTTGCCATATTGTGGGGGCCTGAGTGTTGCTGTGATGCTGAAAGCTATGGCACCAGTATTATACCAGTACCGGCATGGTCACCCATGAGGGACAGGTTTCAGCTGAGCTTCCAGACTAAGACAGACTATGGAGAAGGACATGTCTAACTCATTCTTGAAATAATTAGCCTTTGAAAAACCTATGAATAGCAGAGAAACACTGTAAGATATAGTGCCAGAAAATGAGACCCTAGGTTGGAAGGCATTCAAAAGACAACTGGGAAAGAGTTGCCTCCTCAGGGTAGAGTCTACGTTAATGACAGGAATGGAGTAAAGCCCCTGGGACCTCCATTTGCTGATGTGGCATGACTCAAAGTAAGAAGGAACAACTGTAAACATTCGTTAATAATTGAAACATGGAATGTGTGTAGTCTGAATGTAGGAAAATTAGAAATCATTGAAAGGGAAATGGAACACATAAATATCAATATTCTAGGCATCAGTGAGCTAAAATGTGCTGGCATGGGTCATTTTGAATCAGATAATTATTTGGTCTACTATGCTGGGAAAGAGAAATGGGGTTTCATTCAGCATCAAAAAAGACATCTGAAGATCTGTTCTCAAGTACAATGCTGTCAGTGATAGAATAACAACCAGCCTCCTACAAGGAAGGCCAGTTAATATAACTGTTATTCTAATTACACACCCACCACTAAGCCCACAAATAAAGGTAGTGAAGATTTTTACCAGCTTCTGCAATCTGAAATAGATCGAACATGCAATCAGGATGTACTGAGGACTGGAATGAAATGTTGGAACAAAGATAGCTCAGTAGTTGGAAAATATGTCCTTGGTGACAGAAATGATGCTGGAGCTCACATGATAGAATTTTGTCAGACCGATGACCTTTTCATTGCAAATACATTTTTTCGCCAACATAAACAGTGACTATACACACACAATTCACCAGATGGAACATATAGGAACCAAACTGACTACATTTGTGGGAAGAGATGATGGAAAAGCTCAATATAAAAAGGCAGAACACAGCCAGGCACTGATTATAGATCAGACTATGAACTGTTCATATGCAGGCTCAAACTGAAACTGAAGAAAATTAGAGCAAGTGTATGAGAGCCAAGGTATGACATTGATTATATCCCACCTCAGTTCAGAGACCACCTCAAGAACAGGTTTGATGTGTTAGACACAAATGATCAAAGACCAGATGAGTTGTGGCATGATATCAAAGACGTCATTCATGAGCAATGCAAAAGGTTATTTAAAAGATAGGGAAAAAACAGAAAAGATCAAGTTAAATGTCAAAAGAGACTCTGAAACTTGCCCTTGAATGATGAGCAGCTAAAGTAAAAGGAAGACATGATGAAGTTAAAGAATTAAATAGAATATGTCAAAGGGAAGCTCAAGAAGACAAAATCAAATATTATGATGACACATGCAAAGAGCTGGAGAAAGAAAACCAAAAGGAAAGAACATGCTGTTTTTCTCAAGTGTAAGGAATTGAAGAAAAAATCAAGCCTCAAGCAGCAATAGGTGAAGGATTCTGCAGGGAAAATATGAACCAACACAGGAAATATAAAAAGAACATGGAAGGGATACACAGAGTCATTATACCAAAAAGAATTGGTGGGTGACCAACCATTTCAAGAGGTTGCATATGATCAGGAAACAATGGTTCTAAAGGACAAAGTGGAAGCTGCCTTGAAGGAATTAGTGAAACACAATGCTCCCAGAATTGATGGAATACCAATAGAGATGTTTCAACAAATAAATGCAGCACTGGAGGTACTTACTTATTTATGCCAAGAGATTTGGAAAACAGCTACCTGCCAACTGACTAGGGGATTTCCATATTTGGAAATCCCAGGAAAAGGGATCCAACTGAATGTGGAAATTATCAAATGATGTTAATATCACACACAAGTAAAATTTTGCTAAAAATCATCCAAAAGCAACTGCAGCAGTATATAGACAAGGAACTGCCAGAAAATCAAACCAGATTCAGAAGAGATCATGGAGCCAGGGACATCATTGCTAATGTCAGATAGATATTAGCCAAAAGCAGAGAATACCAGAAAGGTGTCTGTCTATGTTTCATTAACTATGCAAAGGCATTTAACTATGTGGATCATAATAAATTATGGATAGCATTGCTAAGAATGGGAATACCAGAGCAGTTAATTGTACTCATGAGGAATCTGTACATAGACCAGGAGGCAGTTATTCAAATAGAACAAGGTAACATTACCTGGTTTAAAGTCAAGAAAGGTGGGCATCAGGGCTGTATCCTTTCACCATATCTCTTCAATCTCTATGCTGAACAAAATAATCTGAGAAGCTACACTTTATGAAGAACAATGATTGGAGGAAGACTCATTAACAACCTGCATTATGCAGATGAAACAACTCTGCTTGCTGAAAGTGTAGAAGATTTGAAACATTTACAGATAAAGATCAAAGAACACAGGCTTCAGTATGTATTGCACCTTAATATCAATGATACAGCAATTCTTACAAGAGGGTCATTAAGCAACATCATGATAAATGGAGAAAAGATTAAGGTTTTCAAGATTTTTCTTTACTTGGTTCTACAATCAACGCCCATGGAAGCAGCAGTCAAGAAATCAAAAGATGCATTGTTTTGGGAAAAGCTGTTGCAGAAGACCTCTTTAAAAGTGTTGAAAAGTAAAGATGTCACATTGAAGACAAAGGTGTGCCTGCCTCATGCCATAGTATTTTCACTAGCATCATATGGTTTCAAAAGCCAGATACGGAATAATGGAGACAGGAGAAGAATTGATGCTTTTGAATTTTGGTGCTGGAGACAAAGATAGAATATACCATGGACTGCCAAAAGAACCAAAAGATCTGTCCTAGAAGAAGTGCAACCAGAATGCTCCTTGGAAGCAAAGATGGCTAGACTGTACCCTATGTATTTTGGACAAGTAGTCAGGAGGGACCAATCCCAGTAGAAGGACATCATGTTTGGGAGAGTGGCAGGTCAATGAAAAAAAGGAAGACCCTCAACTAGATGGATTGACACAGTGGTTACAACAATGGGCTTAAATATAAAAAAGATTGTGTCCCTTGCACAGAATTGGGGAGTGTTTTGTTCTGTTGTAGATAGTGTTACTATGAGTGAGATCCAACTTGACGGCATCTAACAACGTCAACAAGAGGTGATAAGAGTTATAAACAAGAACTGCACTGAAAGAGATGTTTGTAGGTCAAAAGTAGAAAGTGGAAGCAACCCACATGTTCCTCAGTAGATGAAGAGGTAAACAAAATGTTCTAGATACATATCAGGGAATATTATTCTATCCCCCAAAAGAATGAAGTACTAATGTTTGGATCAATATCCCAATATCCAGACACTGCAAGAGAAATTATGTGGTTCCACTTCCATGAAATATTTAGAATTGGCAAATTCATAGAGATAGAAAGTAGATTAGAGTATAGCAGAGGCTGCAGGGAGGGAGGCTGGAGAGTTATTGCTGGATGGTTACAGAGTTTCTATTTGGGATGACAAAAAAAGAAAAAATTTGGAGGTGGATAGTGGTAATGGTTGTACAATATTGTGATTGTAATTGATACCATAACTCTATACTTAAAAATGGTTGAAATGAAGCTGGGCATGGTGGCGCATGCCCATCAACTCAGTACTCAGGAGCTGAGGCAGGAGGATGGAGAGTTCAGAGAAGCCTGGGCTACAGAGTGAGCCCTGCCTCAAAAAATAAAAAAGGAAAAAGAAAAAAATATGATTAATATGGTAATTTTTGTTGTACACATATTTTACCCAACAAAAATGTAAACATAATATTTTATAATAATTCTAAGACATTATTTTCCTCTTTTTATTTGTATTGTTTGCATATACAGTGGCATCTCCCAGAGTTTACATGTTGGGGGATTAGATCATCCTCTAGGCCATAAATGGAAAGCTCATGCAGTGCTGTGTCTTTAAATAGACTCAGTTTTAATTTCCAAAACAATAAATATTGCTACCACCCACATAAACCAGGCTTTTTAAGGGTCTCTCAATAATGCTGAAGAAAATAAGGGGGTCTTGAGACCAGAAATTGGAGTATGGCTTCCACAGAGTACTACTGCATAAATGTTTGTAGATTTAGGTCACTCTGAAACAAAGTCCAGGTTGTTGTTGTTGTTGTTAGGTGCCATCGAGTCGGTATCTGACTCATAGCAACCCTCATAAGGTTTTCAATGGCTGACTGTTTTGGGATTGCCTTGGGAGTGGATTGCCAGGCCCTTCTCCCATTTTTGTGGTGCTGGGAATTGAACTCTGGACCTCAGAGACTGCAGCGCAGTGCTCTACCCACTGAGCTAAATCCCAGCCCAAAGTCTAGGTAGGACAGGGATAATTTCATTTGTACTCTGATATCTAGGAGGAGAGAAGGGAAGGCCATATCAACCTGGGACAACCATTGGAATCTGTACGCTTAAGTTCTTTTTTAATCAACCACATCAAACAAATGATATTTTTAAGTATGATGTTGTTGTTGGTAGGTGCCATTGCGTTGGGTCCAACTCATAGTGAATCTATGTAAAACAGAACAAAATCCTCTGTGACACTGTGCCATGCCAGGCACTATTATTGTCAGTGCTTCTCTGCTATTCATAGGGTTTTTGATGTCTGATTGTTTTGGGAGTGGGTTGCCAGGTCCTTCTCCCAAGCCTACAGCACCCAGTATTCCCAGGTGGTCTCTCATCCAAAGACTAACCACTCCCGATTCTGCTTAGCTTCCGAGATCTGTTGGGATCACATGCCAGGGCGGTACAGCTATAGTAAGTGTGGTGGACTTCACTCTTTTTCTTAAGAAAATGCAGATGCATGAAAATGATAGTGACAATATTGTGAAGATACCAAAGAATTTTCCATATATATATATATATAGTTGTTGTTGTTGTTAGGTGCTGTCGGGTTGATATCCGACTCATAGCAACCCTCTGTACAACAGGGGAAACACTATTGTCAGTGCTTCTCTGCTGTTCATAGGGTTTTCAATGGCAGATTGATTTTTGGGAGGGGGTTGCCAGGTCCTTCTCCCAAGCCTACAGCTTCTGGTGTTCCAGGCGGTCTCCTATCCAGGTACTAACCAGGCCCGACCCTGCTTAGCTTCTGAGATCTGACGGGATCGGATGCCACAGGACTACAGCTGCAAATATATATACATACATACTTACATATATATATATATATATATATATATATATATATATATATATATATATATATATATATATATATATATATATACATATATATGTATACATATATATATACACATACATACCATATATATATGTGTATGAAATTGATGACCATCAGTATTTTAAATATTACCACTGACTGATTCCATTGATGATAGTAACAAATACATACTTTAATTTCTTTGAGTTCTTTCAATACCAGAGGTAGGGGTTGCATATGGGAAATGTTGAAGTTTCACAAGGATTTACAACAAAGATGTTTCCCTTTATGCACCTCTCTGAGACACAGTTTCATTCTCTGCCAAGTAAGGAACTAACTGATGCTCCTTCCAATTCTAAAGCTTAAAACTGGAAATGTCAATCATCCTAAAATGGGGGTGAAAGGAATAAATTGCAGCAGCTGCCTCTGGTTGTTTTAGCTAGGCACGTACCCTTGCTAGCCCATGGCGGGGCTGATAGACACAGACCATGGGGTCATGCAGGGATCTGTGCTGAGTTTAATGCTCTGCTGCTGCCATCTTCAAATTATGAGCTTTAGAACAAAGAGTCCTCCGTTTTCCTTTTGTATTGGGCCACAAATGACATAGCTGCTGTCATAGGACACTATAGGAGAGTGATGAAGAATGCAGACATGGAACAGGCATGCTTGGCCCGAGTCCCTGATCTGTTGCTTACCTATTGAGTGATTTTCCAGAATGATTTCACCTCTCTAAATCTCAGTTTTACCACATGTAAAGTGATAATATGGGAGAAGGACCTGGCAATCCACTCCCAAGGCAATCCTGAAACAGCCATTGAAAACCCTAGGAGGGTCTCTATGAGTCCGATACTGACTTGATGGCACCTAACAACAACAAAGTGGTAATGACGGTTACTTACTAACATCATAGTGTGGTAGGAAGAATCAAATGTGGAAATGTGTTTAGTAACAACAACAACAACAAAAAAACTTAGTGTAGCACTTGAAGGGTGTGAACTACACAATAAAGAACAACAACTTGGGAAAGCTGGACATTGAATAAGGGAGACAGGAGAAGAATTGATGCTTTTGAATTATAGTTCTGGAGAGGATTATTGAATATACTACAGACTGCCAAAAGAACCAACAGATCCGCCCTAGAAGAAGTGCAACCAGAGTGCTCTGTGGAAGCAAGGATGGCTAGACTGCATCTTATGTTTTTGGACATGTAGTCAGGAGGGAACAATTGCTGGGGAAGGACATTATGTTTGGGAGAGTGGAGGTCAATGAAAAATAGGAAGACTCTCAACTAGATGAATTGACACAGTAGCTGCAACAATGTACTTAAACATAAAAGAGATCATGTGCCTGGCACAGTGTTAGGGAATGTTTTGTTCTGCTATGCATAGAGTTGCTATGAGTCAGACCTGATTTGATGGCACCTAACAACAGCAAAATGGGAGATGGATGTGGCAATCCACTCCTGAAGCAATCCCTCAAGGCTGATCAGTGGGTGCTATTCAGTGGGAGTGAGAATATCTGGTGTGTTATTGCACAGTAAAGTGAGCACTGTGGATTTAAAAAATCTAGAAGAATTTTGAATGTTTCACCATAAAAGCAGGATAAATGTTTGAGGAGTATCTAACCTGATTTAAACAGAATACAATGCACACATGTATCAAAACATTACATGGTACCCTATTAATATGTACAAGTTTTATGGTTTAGGGGATTAGTTTTTTAAAAACTTTTTTTTTCAGAGAAAGACACATACTATTCCAGATATGCATGAGAACATTTTCTTGTGAATGGAGCAGCCCAGGACATGAGCAGTTGGACCAGTACAGACCCTGAAAGTCAATCAAAGGCTGTGTAGGAGCAAACAGAGACATTCACGGCCGAAACCAGGACAAATGTTTTCCTCTCAGCAGTACCTGGCAAAGCTTTTAATGGGGAAGAGTTGTTAGAAAGCCCTGCACCCCTCTGGATCCATCCTATACTCTAGGGGTGGTGGGGTTTGCACAGCAAACAGTTCACAAAATGTTATGTTGTTCCAGAGTAAGGGATCTGCAAAGTATAATTAAGGGTCCAAGCAGATGATCCAACTGGAAATTATCATCCAGATTCTCATTCTTAAGACTGGACAGAATAAGCAAGCAATGCCCTTTATAAAATAAATTCTAAACAAGGTTTATTCCGAATTGAGAGTGCAAGATTACCAAGCAAACAACAAAAGGAGGAGGAGAAAGATGAGGAAAAGGGGGAAGGAAAGAAGGAAGGAAGGAAGGAAGGAAGGAAGGAAGGAAGGAAGGAAGGAAGGAAGGGAGAAAAAACCAAAAATTTTAACTTAGTGTTCATACCATTTGACATTTGGATGTGGCTTCAGAGAAACTTTAAGATAAAGGAGATGCACCATGGAAAATTGTCAGCCTTTAGACTGTTTACAATGTAACTTCAAAACCAAAATATCATGGAGTTGATTTTGAGTCTTTTACCAAATAAAAGCATAAGAAACCATGGCATGAGTGTTATTTTACATTGTAAAGGCGATATCCTCATGATTGATGTATATGATAATTAGATGTTCACAATAGAAATTTCAATGCAGCATGGTGACTCAGTCTTTGCAGTAAAATCCCTTTAATTTAAACCTGACTAATGCATGCAAGAACTGAGCTATACTCTACCTTTGTACCATCTATGAGGCACTAAATATGAATAAGGATTTGGGTGGGATATGTAACTTATCAAGAAAGCCAAACACTCTTTAGCAGCTCCATTTGTATTTAATATGCTAATCACAGTGAAAACTGAAAACTATTTTAGTAGATATTACTGAGTAAAACTTCACTTATTTTGAAATACAGCACTGAGTAATTCAGATCACACCTCTTCCTTTGAAATGAGTGAACTTCGTATCATTTTATGCAGACACTAGTTCTGGCTAAAGCTCCCACAGAAGAGAGTCATGTTGTTGGGAAAAGGTTGTTCTGGAGATAAGACACCCCTTGGTTCTGTCTAGTAATTCCTTCTTAAGCTAACTTGCACGTCATGGCTTAGTTCTTCACAGTGAACGTGTGGATGTGACTCTTAAATTCATGCTTTCTTATTAGTGATTCTTTGAGGCTTCTGGATAATTTCTCTGGCTTGTGCAGCAGTTATTTATGTTGGCATCATCTAGGCTCCCTGGGGTATCATCAGTCCACAAAACTTTGAAATGAATGATTAAACTTGTAGTTTGAGGATGGCACAGGTGTTGGGGGTGTTGGCCAGCAAATCTACTAGAGTCAGATTATGGCCAGAACCTTCCTCCCTTCCACGCAGGGCCAAGGTGGAAGAAGCATTTTTCCCTACAGTTCCCACCAGTCAGGCAGGCTTATGTCTGGTTGACCCTTCCTGTGAGAGACATCCTGCTGCCTCCAGGCTTTATGTGGGGTCTCTTACTAGGGTGGGCCTGTGCCTTTGTCTTTTGTCCCTGCACCCCATGCACGTGTCAAGGCATAATTTCAACTGGCCCTGCCCCAGGGTGAAGCCAGGGAGAGCTCTTGCTCCCATCTCCACACTCCTTCCTGCTTTCACTTTGTGCTTGGCCTCTCTGGGACCAGTGCAAAGATGCACTTTCAATGATTTCTATAAATCTTACCTAGCATCTGGGCACCAGGAAGCACCCTGTATTCCCATTGACTTGGGAGGCTGAAGCAGGAGGATCGCAAGTTCGAGGCCAGAGGCTGCCTACACAACTTAGAGAGATCCTGTCTCAAAATAAATAATAAAAAATGGGCTGAGGGGTGAAGCCCAGGAGTAGAGCACTTGTAAAGTATGTGTGAGGCCTGGAGTTCAATCCCCAAGTACATGGGGGGAAAAAAACCCACAAATATTACCTAGCATTTCAGGTTGCTGCAGAGGGCAGTTTATCCAGAGAACCTGAACCATAATACTGCTAGAAATGGAGGAAACTCCTTCTCACTAGTTTCTTTCCTAGGAAATTCTTTGTAGGCCTTCATGGCTCAGGAAGGGGAGCTGTGTAACGAATATGTCTTTATGAGCAGTGAACCTTGTTTAGAGAACCCCCATTTAGACTCACTCTCCCTCTCACCACTGTTCAAAGTGTGGTTGTGAAGGGAGGAAACAGACAAAATCTGTGAAGTTGTTTGCTATTCTACTGCAGTCCTGGAGATCAAACCCAGGGCCTCGAACGCAAGGCAAGTTCTCGACCAGTGATCTACATCCCCAACCAAGTTCTTTCCTGTTAAAGAGGGTTGATCACTTAAATGTCTGCAAAAACTCTCCCCAAGCCAGAGGGCCAAATGGAAGTGGAGGTGATCATCCTGTCTTGATGCTGATTTGGATGTTGGCAGGAAGCTGAGAATGAAATTCTTCTACATATGACAAGGATGAGCACATCACTTAACTCTGCTGAAGCCTTTAATGGACACTTGAGAAAATCCCCAGCAGAGGACAGGGATATCACTCCTCAAAAATGATTGCCTAGCACGGATCCTTTTACTAGGACACTGTCATGCCAATATATACATTCAAAGGTCTCTCAGTTTCTTGGGCGTGACCATGACAATGTAAAGACTTTCTATCGCCACTACTCACATAACCGTAGAACGGCCTATGTGAGTCTACGAACAGACCTCTGTTTCTGTATCTCTGTCACAAGATCAAAGCTCTGTGTTCTCCTAACAAGGTGAAACATGTTTCAGACATTTGTTAAGTAACATGTTACGGTTTCCGCATGAATCATCTGACTTGAAAGCCTTCTCTTTCTGACTAATACCCCTATGTTGTTGTTGTTGTTAGGAGCTACGTGCCCAACTCATAGTGACCCTATGTACAACAGGTGAAACACTATTGTCAGTGCTTCTCTGCTATTCATAGGGTTTTCAATGGAGGATTAATTTTTGGGAGTGGGTTGCCAGGTCCTTCTCCCAAGCCTACGGGACCTGGTGTTCCCAGGCGTCTCCCATCCAAGTACTAACCAGGCCCGACCTTGCTTAGCTTCTGAGATCTGATGGGATCAGACTCCACAGTGGCAGGGCTGCAGGCAATGCCACTACAGAGAGTCTCAATGGCACCAGTAGTCAACAAGAGTTGTAACCCAGGTTTAATTTTTTTTCCATATTTATTTTACATCATAAATTACTTTTTAGAAAATAAAGATAACTGATAAAATGACCTTAGTATCATTTGATAAACACCAGCTGGAGTGGTGCTTAAAATAGACAAGGGACAGTCACTAGGAAGGCACAGCAGGACTGGTTATAAAGATCAAGCCCAACCCAGCCAGGTTCCCCTAAGGGCGCTGGGCCATGACTCAGGAACATCTTGACCTGTCACAGACCTGTTCTTGCCTGCTGGCGGCTCATCCTCCTCCTTGGGGCCTCCTGCAGTGACTCTGTGTCACGTAGCCTTGACACAGGAGGAGACCCCCAGGGTGATCCACCGTCCATGGGAAAACAGTTGATGTAGGCAATGCCAAACAAAAAGACTAATCTTGCTTAGCTGAGAAGTTGTATAGTTTCCTTTGATTTCTGAATTTCTAAACATTCTTATCTGACTTTGTGATAGTGCTCAATCGAATACCCTCTTTGAAAGATTTTTCAACAAGTAAAAATGAAGGGCAAGGTAAATTTTGACTTTTTAAGAAATAGGCAAAAGCAATAGCACCCTGGCATCCAATCCCATCTGGTCTCAGAAGCGAAACAGGGTCAGGCCTGGTTAGTCCTTGGATGGGAGATCACCTGGGAATACTGGGTGCTGTAGACTAAGGACCCAGCAGCTCACCCTAAAACAATCAACCACCAAAAGCCCTATAAATAGCAGAGAAGCACTGTCAGATATAGTGCCGGGCAGGGTACAGTGTTGGGTGATGTTTCGTTCTGTTGTACATAGGGTCGCTATGAGTCAGATCCAACTTGAAGGCACCTAACAACAACAAGAACAGGCAAAAGCCATTTTCAGTATAAGCTTCCCTTGTATTTTCAGCATTAGCTTCTCCATCCCACTGCTCATGTTTGCTCTTTATATTTTCTTGAAGCATAGTAAAAGTGAGTTATACCATTTTGATCATTCTTAAGGGAACAGTTCAATGGCATTAAACACATTAAAGTTGTTATATAACCATCACCACTATCCATCTCCAGAACTTTCCATCATTTTTAACTGAAACTCTATATACCCATCAAACAGTAACTCCCCATACTCCATCCCTTCCAGCCCCTGGCAACCACCATTTTACTTTCTGTCTTTATGAATTCGACTATGCAGGTCCTCATATAAGTGGAATCAGACAGTTTTTGTCTTTTTGTGTCTGACTCCTTTCACTTAGTGTAATATCTTCAAAGTTCATCTATATTGAAGAATGTATCAGAATTTCATTTCTTTATATGGCAGCATAATATTCCATTATGTGCATATGCCATCTTTTGTGTATCCAATCATTCACCAACAGACTTACTGTTTTCCATCTTTTGGCTATTGTGTATAAAGGGACTATGAAAATTGGTGTGCAAATATCCACTAAAGTCTCTGCTTTCAATTTTTTGTGGGTATGTACCCAGAGATGGAATTGCTGGGTCATTAACTATATCAGTGCTATTGAGGAATCACTGTACGGTTTTCTTTGTGGCTATACCATTGAACATTCCCACCAGTAATGTGCAAAGGTCATGATTTCTCCACAGCCCCCCTAACATTTGTTGCCATCTATTTCTCCAATAGTGGTCATGCTAATGGGAGTAATGTAGGATCTCATGGTTTCAATTTGTATTTCTTTGTGGATCAGTAGTATTCTCTCTCGCTATGTGTTCTTAAGTGGTCGTCATAAGGATAGACTGGATTGCCAGGGAATGAAGAAATGAAGCAAGGGCCTCTTGCATGCTTTTGCAGGTCCTCTACCACTGAGGCGCAGCCCTAGCCCTTTTTACTTTTTATTTTTGAGACAGGGTCTGGCCACCTTATGCAGGCTGCCTCTGGCCTCGAACTTGAGATCCTCCTGCCTCCACCTTCTGAGTCACTGGGATTACAGGCATGTACCACCAGGCCCAGCTTTACTGATTAATTTCTAAAGAGATGGATCTCACTATGTTGCCCAGGCTGTCCCCAAACTTCTGCGCTCCAACAATCCTTCTGTCTCAGCCCCCCAAGGAGCTGGGCTGACAGGCTGCATCACTGTGATGGCCTAAGGAGATTTTTATATCCCGAGAAATCCACAGCATGCAAAGTATTTAAAGGGAAATATTAATCAGAGAAGTCAAGTCTTTCAAGAAAATTAGGTTTTAATCACTGCTCTGCAATGCTGACGTAGCAATCTGAGGCCAGGGAGGGAGCACTATATAGCAGAGGATCAAAGCTAAAAATTCTTCATTTCTGCTTAAGTACCTTACATGAACTCACACGAGGAATTGGGTTTCTTTTGCTTTTTTTTTTTTTAATGCTGCACAAAGACTCTCAGAAAAGACAGATTTCTAGAAAACAAAATACCCTTTTCCATAAAAAGCCCTTTTACATAAGCAAGGCTTTTCCTTCAGCTTTTACAGCACTCCTTGCCCTTCTGTGCCTTGTCCTGAAATCTTATAAAACCAAGATTTAGCTTCGTTATAATTCATGGCATGTGATGTTTTGGGCCCTTGAGGTTTTGTTTTTTGTTTTTTTTTTTTTTTTTTTGGTTGTTGTTGTTGTTTTAAAAAAGAATGATGGTATAGTCCAGTTTTATTGCATGGGACAGGGTATCTTTATTTTTCTATGAAAGCTGAGGATTTAGGCTTTTTTTGATAAAGCTAGATGCCTATATGCTGCTGTTTTTGAGCAAGGATGAGCAGAGAGCTATAATCAAGTGTCACTTTAGAAAAAACTGAGGGAGAGACCAGACTAAATCAATGAAATGTTTGAGTTATGGACTCCACTTGAAAGAAATACAATTTTTATTGCTTTCAAGCAAACATAAACACAAGTTAGGCTAATCAAGTGGTGTGTGATAAAGGGCCCTAGAGGATTTTCTTTAGCAAATAAACAAGAATGAAATAGACTTATCACAGTTCCCTCACTAATTAATATTTTCCAATACCCATGATCTATTACTATTTCACTAATGCCACTGGTTTATCATTAGCTCACTAGTACCCTGATCTATTTTTATTTCACAACAATCCTTCTCCTACAAAAACCTCTTTAAAAATCCTCCATTTACTCTTTCTTGTACTTTTAATTTGTTTAATAAAGTTTGTTTTCAACCTTACCTCTTTAGAGTTAAAATTTAGAAGGAATCCAAGTATAAGATGACTCTGGAACTAGAAGATGTTTAACTGATTTAAGGATTCCCTGTGGTTTAGTGAAGAAAAAAAATTAAAAAGTTGTAGCCAAATCACTTACCCTCCTTGACCTTATTTCTTCCTCAGATTGGGGTTGATACAGACCTCAAAAAAGTATGTTAAAATTAAGTAGAATACTTAGTTCTTTGTAAACAGAAAAGCACCATACAAATGTTGAGTACTATTATTTCAAATTCTGGAGTACCAAAGCCCAAGTAAATGAGTATTTTTTTTTTAATGAAATGAAAAGCACTTGTCAGGCTCTCCCCAGGGGCACTACTCCTTGTGAGTGAGAAAGGTTATTGGAAAGTTCTCAACTGTTTTGGGGTCTCTAGAGTGCTATTGTGTTCACAAAGTACAGCAGCACATAGTTTAGAAAAACGTACTAACCTCTCCTTGGGGATTCACAGTAAGGTCTGCCACCTCCAAAGAGCCTGCTGTGATTACTTCATTTCAGTGTTTTCTCGGCCTCCTCTGGCTAGCTAGAGGCTGTGTCTGGATGAAATTTAATAAATCATTACTGAATACCCTCTAAGGGGAAGACATTGTGGGGGCTGGGATAGGGAGTGGAAAGGTACTGGGATCCACAGTGGGGAGAGGACCAAAGGGCAAATCCAACATGAGCATGTCCTATCCAGATTCACAATCTACTGAAGGACACATAGTGGGCATTTATAGCACAGGAGGCAAATGGTAGTTGGTGCAAAATAGAGATATAAAGCCTGCAGGCATAGCCCTGTGGCATCTGATTCCATCAGCTCTTGGAAGGTAAGCAGGGTCAGGCCTGGCTAGTACTTGGATGGGAGACCACCAGGGAACACCAGGTGCTATAGGCTTGGGAGACGGACCCAGCAACCCACTCCCAAAAATCAATCCTCCATTGAAAACCCTATGAACAGCAGAGAAGCACTGATAATAGTGTATTGCCTATTGTATGCAGGGTCGCTATAAGTCAGATGCTGACTCGACGGCACCTAACAACAACAGAGATATAAAAGATTGAGTGCATGGAAAGAGATTGTTTTTGACTGGGCACATCAAGGGAGGCTTCTTAGAGGGGAAAGGATTCTAGCCAAGTCTTGCAACACGTCTCAGATCTAGGGAAGCAGCTAGATCTGTGGTTGAATCATACTTGGTGAGCTTTGGGGTGGGTAGATCTGGGAAGCTGGATCATGGTGTGTGTAGTGAGATCCACTGGTGAAGCAGATAGAAACCTGCATTCCCAAACTGAAGCATACAAAAGTCGCTGTTCTTTCCTTAAAATAACTTAATCTACATATCGAGACCTTAAACCGCCAAGCAGTTGGAATATTCCATTTCAGGCATGACATACCCTTTTCCCCTGCTGTCCCTTTTCAGGCCATGACACACTGCCACCCTTTTCTCTGAGGAGTGAGTGGGGGTACACAGAAAATGAGGCAGAAGCCTCTATGCTTCAGTTTACCAAAGTCACCTAGGTCTGTGGTGTCTGAGTGGTTGTATGATCACCTTCTGTATTCTGGCCAAGAGTAAGAAGCAGGTATCAGTGCCTTGGCTGGGCACCCCTGGGCCAATGGTCAACCTTCATGGGCCACCATGCATCGACTTCCTCCTGAACCCTTCACCTTTCGGGGACTTTACTTGAGAAGCAGCCAGTCCCAGAATGTGTATCTGTTCTCTAGTTTGGGAAAATCACCCTGCCTCCTCACTCCCTAGCTACTGTATCTTTTCATCTTCCTGCTGCCTCAGGGATCCCCAGCCCAGGAGGACTAGCCCACTCAGGCTGCTATAACAAAATGGCACAGACAGGGGTCTTAAACAAGAGATCTTTATTTCCTCAAAGTCCTGCAATCAGAAAGTCTGAGATAGGGTTTGGTTGATTGAGTTCTTGGTGAGGACCCTCCTCCTGGCTTATAGTCAAGTGCCTTCTCGTCACGTGTTGGACCCTCCTAGATAAACACACTTGGAAAGAGAGAGACAGCCCTCTCATCTCTTCTTCAAAAGGGTTCCACCCTTGATCTCATCTTCACCTAATTATCTCCCAAAGGCTCCACTTCCAAAGACCCTCTCATTGGAGGTTGTAGATTCAACATGGGAATATGGAGGACACACAGATATTCAGTCCATAACAATGATGTCTGCAATAGGTATGGGGTTTTGCAGATGGCAGGAATGTTGTTGGCTCTGCACAGCAAGGAATATCAATGGCCTGGCTCTCTGCTCAAAACAGGTGGAAATGCAGAGAACAAAATTCAAGGTAATGCTGTCTTAGGAAAGAAATTAGCCACATGTTTTATAGCTTTTCCCACATGCTGTGTTTTGCTGTTACATCTTTATTTGGATAAATTTTTCAATCCAACTCTGTTATAGGTACCTTGAGGCTCATAAATATGCTTTTACATCTTTTTATCCTCTGTGGCACTTAGGGAAGTTGTATGATCAGAGAAAACATTTATGAATATTTGTTCAGTGATAATAAATGAATATTCTCCAAGCCCAGTCAGCATATTACCATGGGCTAACTATAGGTAGAGAGGAGTCCATGGCTTCTCATGAACAAAACATTCCTGTTGTATACACACACACACACACACACTCTCTCTCTCTCTCTCTCTCTCTCTCTCTCTCTCTCCCCCCTCAAAAGAAACAAAAATGATACACAAGGACTTCCAAGTCTTTGGAGAGATTCTGACTATTTGTTATTTCCTTTTGGTGTTAGATGATGGAGAAATTGGAACTCATTATCATTGCAAAAGGTTTCAGTTTTCTGTGTGACCTTCACACAGGCAATTTACCCAATAGAAAAGTTATCAGATATGGAAGACAGTCCCTTGAAGCCACAGTTCCAAAGATTGCTGTGTCTGAGAGCCAGGAGGAATAGCAAATGAGGTGTATCCTTACTATTATTATAATCAAGCAAAGTTATAAGAGCCCCATCTTCTCTCCATAGTCACGTGCACTTATCTGTACATACCAACTAGACTCCTAAAGAGAGATTGTGCTAATTCCCCATGGCTATTGTAACAAATTATTTCCAATTTATAGCTTAAAACAATAGAAGTTTATTCTCTCACAGTTCTGACTTCTGGAAGTCCAAAATCAGTATTGCTGGGCAAAGTCAAGGTGTTGGCTGAGCCAGGCTCCTTCCGCTCTAGGGCAGAACCCATTCCTTGTCTGTTTCAGCTGTTGATGGCTCTGGCATTCCTGGGCTTGCAGCTACATCACTTTGATCAAGGTCATAGTCAAGGTCTTCAAATCTCTCTCTGCTCCATCTTCCCATCTATCTGTGTGTCACATCTCCCTCTGCTTCTCTTACAAAGATACAGATCACTGCTTTTAGGGCTCACCTGGATAACCCAGGGCACCCTCCCCATCTCGAGAGTCTAATCACATTTGTAAAGGCTCCCTTTTGCCACATTTATAGGATCCTGGCTAAGGACCTAGATAAATTTGGAGGGTAATTTTCAGCCTACTACAGAGGTGTTCTTTTTAACAGCTCTAGAGCCCCCCCTAACTGTAACTATTAGTGGAAAGATTATCCAGTGGGTAGACTATTTGGGCTTTTGAGTTTTTTCTCTGCTTTTTTCCTCTGGCCTGTTTTTGGCCTTGTTGTCCTAAGACTTAGGAGATGAACTCAAAGAAATCAATTCAACAATTACCAGCTTTGGCAAAAGGTTGATGAGGACTTTAATTAATTGACTAAAATGAAGATAATATTACCTGGGATTTGTTTATTCCTTGCCCAATTTAGCTCAGATAATCAAGAATCAATAATGTGCATAGCGTGGAGAACCCAGAGGTAGATCAAATAGCTTCCTCATTTTCCTTATGTATTTTCTTTAGGCTTTTCTATTGCTGGTTTAGCAAATTACAAATTAATGAGCCATGCAGAAGTAGATTATGAAACCTGACTCAATGGGCAGGAGCCTCAGCTCTATTTCTGACTGTTTACCTTGGATTTATTCTGGCCAGTCTCTTAACTTCACTGAGGGAAGTTTGAAAAATGGAAAGAATGGTTATATTTATTTGTTTTATATTGCACAAGGATTCTTTCAGCATAACAGATATAATGAATTTACTATAGAAAATGCATGCTAAATGCATTTGTGTTTCAAATGAAATATTTAAAACTGTGGGTTTAAACAGCTCCAAGTTCATTCATTCACTTATCTAGTTTATTCAACAACTATCTATTATTTACCCAGGGCTAGCTGCGTGTTTACCACTGTTCTGGTTGCTGGGGTACCTTAAAAAGCTTGTCCTGTAGTACTCTTAAAGCACAGCTTAAATACTGGCAGAATGTAATTTAATTAGTGTGAGTTGATTTGCCCTCCTAACATCCAAAGAAGGAGAATGTTAAAGAAATCTGAGTCAATATTGACCTTGACTTACGCCTTTGGCAATGCTCTGCTGTGGATAAAAGTGTTTTTTCCCAATTCCTGCCTCTGCATGGCTGCAGCAGCAAAAGCTCTCAGGCTGTTCCACTTGGCCAAGCAGGACGAAGACTGGAAGGTACCCACTCCCTCAGAGGATTGAAATATGTGAAATCAATAGCTGATCAATTAATCAGTGGATTGAACCACTGATGATAGCCAATCAAAATTATCCTAATTCTGGAAAGAAATAATTTACATTCTAATACATCAATCAAAGAAATAGTGATCGTTATCAAATTATCAATGTAAACACTTATGTGATTTATTTATTTATTTATTTTGAGACAGAGTCTGGCTATGTAGCCCAGGCTGGGCTTAAAGTTGAAATTGTCCAGCCTCCACTTCCTGAGTGCTGGGATTATACGCGTATGCCACCTTGCTTGATCTTTCTTCAAATTTACACACAAACTCAGTTTCTGTCTCAATGTAGGCTCTATTTCTTCAGTACCTCCATCACGACCCTACTTGGCATACTTGTAAGTTTTGTTATTACAAATACATTACTATTCTGATGGTAAACTTATTTATTGAGACGCTTACATTTCAGTCTATGTTACAGTGGTCAGCTTTCTGAATTGCATTAGTATACACTAAAGTCAAGATCAAAATGAATGTAACAACAACAACAAAAAAAATGGGGCTGGAGGTTGAGAAGAGGGTAGAAACAATACCTCACCAGCCTGGAGCAGAGAGTGTATTCGACCCAGAAACCAGGAGTTTTCTGCTTCTGTTCAGTGATTAGTTTCTAACTGACAAAACAATTAATTAATATACTGGTTTCTTCTCTCCTGTTTCAAAAACATGAATATTGTATTTAACTCAAGCAGAATTTTTTAGTACCAAGACAAAAATATTACAGCATCAACATTTACACCATTTTAACATGTACTTTTTTGGCTATAAATTTTATATTGTCAACACTGGGTGGCTGAGTTTTACCTCTTTGCATTTAAGGAAACCATTGAGTACAAAAAAGCATTTATTGGGACACAACTATCAGTTCCAGTCTTTGCTTATCTTCCTATTCTTCTTTCAATGATTTCTTTTTCTGACTCATGTGCAAAAGACTGTTTTATTAATTAGCTCAAAGGCATTGGCACTGACCCCTGGGTTAGCTGGAAATGACTACACCCCACACTGTCGCATCAGGAGATGCCAAGGGCTCTGAGGTTGGGCAGAATGAATGGAAAATGGTTCCACTCATGACCAGGGCCAAGATATTTACCTTTCTGAAATGCCAGTTTCTCCACTGTGAACTGCAGAGAGAAGGCAGTATCCCTGAGTGGGCCCAGGGTATCAGCCAAGAGCATTTACCTAGTGCCCCTCAGGCACAGTGAGGGGTCACCTAGGGGGTTGTTGGTGTCTGTTCTTTGAATTTCTCTGAGCCCTCTTTAAATGAATGTGAAGAAAACTCAGCAGAAGTAAGCTGTGAGTTATGGAAACTCTCCAGCAATCCCATGTCCATGCCAGTTAGCACATGGTGATTAATACAGCACAACTTTTACCTTTTCCTTCTGCCTATCAATTCCTTTAGGGGGACAGAGTTTGTCATGTTCCCTTTATATTGTTACGATCTTACCCAACACCTGGCAATTTATTATTGTTCTATAAGAGTATGCATATTAGGCTGGAGTTTAACTGTGCCAGTAGAGTGCTGCTCTGCACTGTATGAGCACCTGGGTTCAATCCCCAGCACCACAAAAATGGGAGAAGGATGTAGCAACCCACTCCCTGAAGCAATCTCGAAATAATTAGCCATCAAAAACCCCATGAGGGTCACTATGACTTGGACCCAACTTGACAGCACCTAACAACAACACAAGAGTACATAAAAATGAAAGGAAATGAAATGGATCTGGGTACACACCAAAAGGCAGATTCTCTTTTAAATATGTTGTTGTTGTTTTTAGGTGCCATCCAGTTGGTGTTATCCGACTCATAGCAACTCTGCGTACAACAGCAAAACACTATTGTCAATGCTTCTCTGCTATTCATAGGGTTTTCAATGGCAGATTGATTTTTGGGAATGGCTTGCTGGGCCCTTCTCCCCAGCCTACAGTATCTGGTGTTCCCAGGTGGTCTCCCATCCAAGTACTAACCAAGCCTGACCTTACTGAGCTTCTGAGAGCTGACAGGTTTGGACACCACAGGGTTATGGCTGCAGGTTTAAATATGAGTATAGTTGAATTTTGTTGTTGTTAAGTGCTACTGAGTTGTGTCTGACTCATAGTGACCCTCATAGGGTTTTGGACCCTCATAGGGATTTAATTCAATTGGTAGAGCGCTTGCTCTGCTCACTTTGAGCCCCTGGGTTCGGTCCCCAGCACTGCAAAAATGGGAATAGGACTTGACAGTCCACTCCCCAAACAATCAGCCATTGAAAACTCTATGAATATCAGAGAAACACTGACATAGTGCAGGATGGTAGTATCAGGGAGTGTTTTGTTCTGTTGTACATCTGGTGAATGAGTCACACTTGACTCAACAGCACCTAATAACAATAGTCAAATTTATGCATTCATGCATGCATCAAATTTATATTGAGTACTTTTTAATGAAAGAATCCACACCCCTCTCTTAGATTTCAGATGCAGTAAAACCTTCTGTTGAGCCCATGAGGGAACAAAACAGAATTTTTCAATGACTTATCTAAAAATCAAGCAGTTTAAGTGCCTTCTCACTGCAAAGCACTGTTGCCTATATACGGTCACTCACATATAGTCGTGCATGTATACTGATGTTCCAGTCAACAACAGACCTCATGAATGGCTGTGGCCCTAAAGGATTATGTTATCTAGTGATATCGTGGCCATCTGAGTGTGTATAAGGACACTTTATGGTGTTCGTATAAGGACAAAATTGCCTAATGACACTTTTCTCAAAATATGTTCCCTTAGCAACGCACAATTCAACAGTCTGCTTGCTCCACATTGTTGATGCATTGGGTCTTCTGGGAGCATGCCACACTTGTTGGGAAATTGCTCCCTGTCACAAACAATGACTGGTACTTATAATAATAATAGCAATAACAACAACACCAGAACTCTCATAGCATTTACTGTGTGGTAGGCATTATTCTAAGCACTTTATACTTAACAACTCACCCTCATCCACTTAGTTAAATAATATTTTCCCTGTTTTGCAGACAAGAAAACTGAGGTTAAGTAACTTGCTTAGAATCCCACCTGGTAAGCAGCAGAGCTGGAATCTGAACCCAGGCAGTTTGTCATCAGAATGAGGGCCTATGACCACTGCACCCTAAGGCCCTCAGCTACCATGAACATGGTATGTCAGATACATTTAGGGTTTAATGCATGTGGAGACAGGGCTTTCTTACTTATGCTAGTGGCCAAGCCCCTTGAACACAAGCAGGACTCTGTATCATCTATAACACCTGGAAGGGGGTCCCATTCCACTCTATTCCCACTGTGCCTAGCATCAGCTCTCTGGGTTGCAGGAGGAGATACAGTGGCAGGTGCTCAGTAAATACCTGCAAAATACAAAGCATCATTAAATAGGAAAGGTGCCAATAGATGGTACTACCCTTGTGGTTATAGCCAGTAGAACTTTTTATAAGAAATTATGCCAAGTGCTGTAATCCTAGCTACTTGATAGGCTGAAGGTGAGAGAATTGCAAGTTCTAAACCTGAGGCAGCCTGTGCAATTTAGTGAGACCATGTCCTAAAAAAAAAATTATAAAGGGGCTGGAAGTACAGCCCAGTGGTAGAACACTTGCTTTACATAGTTTCACATGGTTCAACACCCCCCAATGCTGGAATGAATGAATTAATGAAAGGAAAAGAAGAAAGAAAGAAATTACTTTATGTCAATATGGTTTTCCTTATATATTCTTGTATACCACATAGTATAGTGATAATTCTCAAACTGAGGATAAATGTTTGCTGCCCCAAGGCTATTACTCATGGCCTCTCTATTTACACTGGGTTAATGTAATTTAAGGTGGCTGCTGTTACAAGTTGATGCCAGCCACTTGTATTCTTGGTTAACCAATATAAACTAACTCAGTTGGAGTCATATGGGATTCTTATTTCCAGTTTATATGCAATGCAGTGATTTGGTGTGGGGGTGTCAATTTGATTACATTTTCTGTTGCCTAAATATTTCAGTTATGGTTTTATCTTGTAGACTGTTATAAAACCAAATGAGATCATGTCTGTAAATGGCTTTTTGAGCACTTTGGTAGGAAATACATTATAAACAGTATGTCTTCTTCTTATGCATCATAACTTGTTCCTGGTAAAGAGTTCAAAATTACCTTACAGGAATGTGATTTGGACATTAATACCAGTCTCTTTTGCACTTACTTTTGTAAGTAGAAAATATTACAAAATAAGAAATAGAAGCAAGGCGCCATGGCACATGTCTGTAATCACAAGTGACTCGGGAGGCAGAAGCAGGGGAATCACAAGTTCAAGACCAGAGGCAGTCTATGTAATTTAGCAAAACCCTGTCTCAAAAAGAAAAAAAAAAAAAAAAAAAAAAAAAAAAAAAAAAAAGAAGAAAGAAAAGAAAAAAAGAAATAGAAGCCAGGCATGGTGGCTCATGCCTGTAATCCCAGCAACTCAGGAGACAGAGGCAGGAGTATCACGATTTTAAGGCCAGAGGCAGTCCGTATAATTTAGGAAAACTCTGACTCAAAATAAAAAATAAAAAATGGGCTGGAGGTGCAGCTCAGTAGTAGAGCACTTTTGAAGTATGTGTTAGGGCCTAGGTTAAGTCCCCTAGAACCACAAAAAGAAAATAAAATTTTAAAAAATAAATAGAAAGTTCTATGATCAAATGTAGGCTGATACAATAAAATTTTCCTTTATTTAAACTTCTCACCAAAACTAAACAAAGAAAACCAACTGAGCTGCGTCTATACGTGTGTGTGGTTCTTGTGGGGAAAATTGGGTTCATTGATCTTGGTAACTATTCAATCACTATATAATCAGAGAAGGGGATGATTTGCTGATGTCACCTTTGTGTGGTTGTCATTTATGTACTGCTATGTTTGCATTTATTTAGGCCTGCAGCCGTATCCCATCAGATCTGGGAAGCTAAGCAGGGTCGGGCCTGCTTTGTACTTGGATGGGAGACCGCCTGGGAACACCAGGTGCTGTAGGCTTGGGAAAAGGACCTGGAAACCCACTCCCAAGAAACAATGTGCTATTGAAAACCCTATGAATAGCAGAGAGGCACTGACAATAGTGTTTTGTCTGTTGTACGTAGCATTGCTATGAGTCGGACACCAACTTGACGGCACCTAACAACATGTCTATTTCCAGAGACCCTTAGATACCAAGCCACAACCACATCAAAGCTGCCATAAAACAAGATGAAGCCAGGTGCTGTAGACAAGCCTGTAATTCCAGCAACTCAGGGCCTGACGGAGAAGGATCAAGAGTTCCAGGCCAGAGGCAGCCTGGGCAACTTAGCCAGGCACTGTTTTAAAATAAAAAATAAAAAAAGGGGCTAGGAGGTGCAGCCCAGTGGTAGAGTACTTGCCTAGCATGGGCAAGGTCCTGGGTTCAATCCCCAAGTACAGAAATACAAAAAAAAAGGTTAGACTAGCATTCAAAATAACAAACAATCTGGTCCTTGGCATAAACAGACTTTTCTCAAGTCAGAGTGATATACTAACACATAGGCTGCCATTAAAGGGTTGCTTAACTTTACTAAAAATGTAACATGGACTTTAAATGTTTATCAGTAATCTATGAGGTCAATGGCAACTTGATTTATAATGTTTCATGTTTCGGGTAAATTGTTGTTGTTAAGTGCCGTCTAGTCATGTCTGACTCATAGTGACCCTATGTACAACTGAACAAAACACTACCTGACACTGCTCCACGCCTGGCACTATGTCAGTGCTTCTCTGCTATTCATATGGTTTTCAGTGGCTGGTTGTTTTGGGAGTGGCCTGCTGCGTCCTTCTCCCAAGCCTACAGTATCTGGTGTTTCCAGGTAGTCTTCCATCCAAGGACTAACTAGGCTGACCCTGCTTAGCTTCCCAGATCAGATGAGATCAGTGTGGTGTGGCTGCAGACATAGCTTTTGTGGTATAAACATGTAATAATACTTGTGTGTGGGTGTAAATCCTATGAGTAGTTGGCAGCACTCCAAACTGAGCCCAAATCCAAGCCCTGAACCTGTTCTGCTTCAAGCATTAAATTTTTTTGTTTGTTTTCTGAACCCAAATCCAGTAAAATATTGGGCTCAGGTATAGTGTGTTTGTGTGTGTGTGTGTGTGTGTGTGTGTGTGCGCGTGCGCGCGCGCGTGCAAGCGTGTGTGTACATTTTGGGATTTTTGTTTGTTTTGTATCATTAGCTATTTAAAAATTGAAAAAATAAAATAAAAAGATTTATTCTGATATCTACATTTAGGATTATTTCTATTATTATTTTTTTTTTCAGTACTGGGGGTTGAACCCAGGGCCTTGTGCTTGCATGCTTTGCAAGTGCTGGACCACCAAGCTGCACCCTCAGTCTATATTTTTACTTTTTGAGACAAGGTCTTGCTAAATTATGCAGACTGCCTCTGGTCTCGAACTTGCAATCCTCCTGCCTCTGCCTCCTGAGTCTCTGGGATTACAGGCGTGTGCCACTGTGCCTGGCTCTAGGATTAAAATTTTAAACCCAAACCCTCCAAATTTTAACATATTGAACCCACACCCAAACCTGAACCCAGTTTTTTGCAGGTTCAAAGCCCTGGATGGAATGAGGGTGTTGGAAGCCAAGTGGAGTATTTGGAGAGGGATTAATAGCAATGTGTCTTTTACTATAATATTTTTTAAACCTAAACATTTACCGTGTCTTTTGGTCACATCTCATGTAACTCATCTTGTTTATTACCCTTGATTTCAAAATGTATAGTAGAACCTGGTTTCAAAACATGAAGTAGAGTTTGTATTGTATGTTTGCTAACTTGTGAGTACATAGACTTCTTCCCTTGTGGACTGCCTAGTGTCTTACTCCAAAGGGAACACTTATAAAAATGAGGTGCTACCAATTCAGATGGAGCCTCCCCTGGCTATCATCTGGCTAATAGTTGCCCACAACTGATAGCCTGCTTAATGCCTCCAAAAATCCAAAGCAGGAAGGTGAACAAAAGTGATCTGCAGAGCTGATTCCAGCTACTGCTATCTTTTCATCTGTCTTAGGTTATCAATATCTACTGTGTTGTTGCATTTACATCACAATATGGAAGAAAGGTCTGTATCCAGCCCTGCCTGATTTCAGAAGCTAAGCAGGGCCCGCCTGGTTAGTCCTTGGATAGGAGACTGCCTGAGAATACCAGGTACTGCAGGCTAGAGAGAAGGACTTGGCAATCCATTCCCAAAACAATCCACCATTGAAAATCCTATGAATAGCAGAGAACCACTGACAATAGTGCCATACATTGCACAGTGTCAGGGAGTGTTTTATTCTGTTGTACATGGGGTCATTAGGAGTTGTACCTACTCAATGGCACCTAACAACAACAACAAAATGGAAGAAAGTTCATGCAGGCTGAGGAAGATTCTAATAGCAAGAGTGAGGGCAAGAGCAAAATCAGGAAGTTATTTATTATAATATTCATTCACTTTGTACCCATTCATTCAACATTTATAGGTTACCTTTTGTGGACCATATCCCATGGCCATTGCCATAATTATAAGGCTTGTAGGATGAGATAAAGAATAGTTAAAATAAGGATTATTGTTGTTGTTGTTGTTAGGTGTCGTCGAGTCGCGTCCGACTCATAGCGACCCTATGTACAGCAGATCGAAACACTTGCCGATTCTGTGCCAGGCAAACCATCTTATTTATGTTTAAGCCCATTGTTGCAGACACTGTGTTAATCCATCTGGTGGAGGGTTTTCCTCTTTTCCTTTGACCTGCCACTCTTCCAAACATGATGTCCTTCTCCAGGGATTGTTCTCTCCTGACTACATGTCCGAAATATGTAAGACGCAGTCTGGCCATTTTTGCTTCCAAGGAGCACTCTGGTTGTACTTCTTCTAGGACAGATCTGTTGGTTCTTTTGGCAGTCCATGGTATATTCAATAGACGTCTCCAGCACCACAATTCA